>CATIWC010003022.1:0-185436 GCA_948472305.1 Vicia faba
ATATACTTTTATTTAAAATACTAAAAATAATACAAATACATTTTATTTTCTGATTTTATTTTATTTTATCTTTTGAAAACATTTTCTAAAAAATATACTTTTTTTTGTAAATAATAAATATTTTTATTTTTTGTATATATTTAATACATAATATATATATTTATATATTTAGAATATTTAGGATAAAAAATACAAAAATAATACATTTTTATTTTTATTAATATTTGACCTCAAAAATTACTTTTTTACAATATACTTCTCTTTTATTTATTTTTGTATATAATTAATAAATATTGTATATAATATAATTGATAAATATTATTATTTAGAAAATTAGGGTTTTGCCCTAAAACCATGAAAATACCCAAAATTAATCCTTTTTTTATTTTTGTTTATATGTCACATGAAAAATACTTTTACATACATATAAAAATCATTTTTTGCATCTTGCATATTTATTGTATTTTTATTCAATTATTGTACAATTAAATAACTTGTATATCCAATTTGGATTGTAATAGCTTAGATTCAAATTTCTTGCTAAATATCCCCATTTGAACATTTGTACCCCCCATCCCATAATTATGTTGTAATAATTTAGGATTTTATTTTTCGCACTTTAAAGCTTTCTAAATATGCCATGATAGACTTATGGTTTGTATGCAAAAATCAAATAACAAATAGCTTGACCTAAATTCAAAGACAAAAAAGCATGAAAATGGACAACACCAATCACACTTGCACCCCTAGGGTTACTCCACTTGTTGCCTTCAATAAATGGGCCATGTTGCATGTTGAGTGTTTTTGGCAAAACAAAACAAATCAAATGATCATAGTCCCTCGATGACGCTTTCGAAAGTTGCCTAAAAATGATCAAGTCCCTTAAAGGAAAAATTGCCAAAGATACTTGGCACCATTGCAATCATGGTCTAAACGATGACCCGCGCCCGTCCCGTTAACATCCTAACACAAGATTGTCCACCAAATACAATGGTGGAACAAAATTATTAAAAGGGTTAAAACATAGGAAAAACCTTTGAGTAAATTTAGGGGTAGACAACTCTTAGTTACTTGAATCAAACTTGCAAAAACACACTTGCCTTCTTTTCAAAGCCACACTCCACGACACTTTCAAAAACACTTTCAAAACAAAAACATTGAAATCTTTTCAAAAAGATATACACCTTTGTATACATCCAAACATGGGTCATTACAAAGGTTGCCACAACAAATGGCCTCTTTTCAAAACATTTTCAAACCCACACACAAGGAACCATTTCAAACAATTGAAAACACAAGGCAAGTGATCTAAGCAAGTAACTAAGAGCCCATGGATAACCATGGATAGAAAGGGTGCTAATACCTTCCCTTTCTATAATCTACTCCCCGAACCCAAGAAAACATCTCAAAGGTTTTTGCTGTGCTTTTTAACCTTTCCTTAGGATAAAATAAAAAGTCGGTGGCGACTCTTGCTCAACCGAAACATTTGCGAATACAAACGCAAAACCCAAGTCAGTTCTCCCACCGTATCACAATTTATAATATGTTTGATTAGTGGATTAAGTCCTCGTTAGAGAGAGGCGAAATCACCTTGGCGGGTGGACTGAAGTAGTTTGAGATCAAGCGAACCAGGATAAAAATCTTGAGTCTATTGCATTTGATTTTTAAGTTTCAATTCACCCCCCCTTCTTGTGTTTTTCACTTCTTCAATTGGTATCAGAGCGCCTGGTTCTGAGTTCATACACTTAACCGTGTCAGTACAAGATCCAAGCTTTTGAAAAACACTATGGTGGGACCAAGCCAAAACATCAACAATGACTATCATGATGACGAGGACAGAATCAGCGGCAAACCTTCAGTCTTTGGTGGAGAAAATTTTGACTACTGGAAAGACAGAATTGAGAGCTTCTTTCTGGCTCATGATGTTGACCTTTGGGACATGGTAATTGATGGATACATACATCCAGTGGATGAAAGTGGTCAGAAGATAGATAGAAAAAGAATGTATGACTAGCAAAAGCGTGATTTCAGAAACCATCATAAGGCCAGAACAATTCTTCTCAGTGCCATCTCATACTCAGAGTATGAGAAGATCTCAAACAGAGAGACAGCCAAAAATATGTTTGACTCTCTGAGAATGACGCATGAAGGTAACATACAAGTTAAAGAAACCAAGGCCCTTGCACTCATTCAGAAATACGAAGCTTTCAAGATGGAAGACAGTGAATCCATAGAAGCAATGTTCTCAAGATTCCAGATTCTTGTTGCTGGGATGAGAGTTCTTGACAAAGGGTATTCTACTGCTGATCACGTGAAGAAGGTCATCAGAAGTTTACCAAAGAAATGGAGGCCAATGGTCACTGCTCTTAAGCTGGCTAAGGATCTCAACAAGATATCTATGGAGGAACTTGTTAGCTCCCTCAGAAGCCATGAGATAGAGCTAGAAGATGACGAGCCTCAGAATCAAGGTAAGCCTTTATCATTAAAATCTAACAAAAAACTTGATTCTAAAGTTTTACAGGCTATGGAAGAAACCTCTGATGGATCCTCATCAGAAGAAGACGAACTGTCTCTTCTCTCTATAAGGGTCAATCAACTGTGGAAGCAAAGGCAAAGAAAATTCAGAAATTCCAAAAGGTCAGGGAATTAGAATGAATCCTCCTCTAGATACAGGAAGTCTGAGTCCTCCTCCGGACACAGAAGATCTGAAACTTCATCTGGTCACAGAAAGTCAAACAACAGAGATGTCATCTACTATGAGTGCAATGAACATGGGCACTACAAAAGCGATTGTCTAAGGCTTCAGAAGGAGAAGCCCAAAAATAAGTTCTTCAAGGAGAAGAAGAAAAGTCTCATGGCAATATGGGATGATTCAGATACTTCTAATGCAGACTCAAAATCAGATGATGAAAGAGCCAACATTGCTCTTATGGCTAATGTGACAGAAGACAGTGAAGCATCCCAGTCAGACTCAGAAGAGGTATTTCCTGATTTTACTATTAATTTCACTAAAGTTGAACTAGCAGAAAGCCTGAATGAGATTCTGGAAAGGTATCAGCATATCAGAGTCAAATTCAAGAACCTGAAAAGGGATCTTGTCTCTGACTCTGAAGAAACTGAGAGTCTAAGATTAGAAAATTCTGAGCTAAAAGAAAAGATTTCAAAACTAGAAATTGATTTACAAAACTCTCAGAAAGAAATAATCTCATAGGCTCCCAGTAGTGCTGATAAAATCATAAAAGAATATGATCACAGCTTTCAGAAGTTTCTGGCTAAAAACATAGATAGAAGCCAGATGGATTTAATGATCTATGAAGTTAGTAGAAATGGTAGAAAAGGAATAGGATACCAAGGTAAGGTCTCCACCTAAGAAAGTCATGGACCTAGTAATAAAACGCACATCACTAAAATCACACTTCATATATGGGCACGCACATGATCTGAAATACACTAGCAATGATTATTCCGCCAAACCAAAATTCAAACAGAATTTTAGTAAAACTAACAAACCAGGACCCAAAAAGATATGGGTACCTAAGGACAAAATTATATATGTAGCAAATATCTTTAGCAGCAAGGATAAAACACCATTCATGGTACCTGGACTCTGGATGCTCTCGACACATGACGGGAAGAAAGCATATGTTCCAAAGCCTGGAACTTAAACCTGGAGGCTACGTGGGCTTTGGAGGCAACCAAAGAGGGAAGATCATTGGCTCTGGAACAATAGGTAATGGTAATCTTTCTTCTATTAATAATGTGCTATTATTTGATGGATTGATGCATAACCTGTTATCCATAAGTCAATTAAGTGATAACGATTATGATATAATCTTTAATCAAAATTCATGCAAAGCTGTTAGTCAGAAAGATGGAACTATCCTGTTTAATGGAAAGAGGAAAGACAACATTTATAAGATAAAACTCTCTGAACTAAAAATTCCAATGTAAAATGCCTTCTTTATGTTAACAACGAGCAATGGGTCTGGAACAGAAGATTGGGACATGTTAGTATGAGAAGAATATCTCAAATTAACAAACTCAATCTGGTCAGAGGACTTCCTAATCTGAAGTTCATCTCAGATGCTCTGTGTGAAGCATGTCAGAAAGGCAAATTTGCAAAACCTGCTTTGAAAGCTAAAAATGTTGTTTCCACCTCTAGGCCATTAGAACTTCTGCATATAGACTTATTTGGACCAGTGAAAACTGCGCCTGTTAGTGGCAAGAACTATGGGTTAGTGATCATAGATAACTATAGCAGATGGACATGGGTAAAGTTCTTAAGACACAAGGACGAGTCACATTCTATGTTCGTTGATTTCTGTAACCAAGTTCAGAATGAAAAGGATCTTAGAATTGTCAAAGTCAGAAGTGATCATGGTGGAGAATTTGAAAACAAAAATTTTGAAACATTTTTAATGAAAAAGGCATTTCGCATGACTTCTCTTGTCCTAGAACTCCCCAACAAAATGGAGTTGTAGAATGAAAGAACAGAACATTGCAAGAAATGGCCAGAACCATGATCAATAAGACTAACATTGCTAAGATCTTCTGGGCAGAAGCAATTAACACAACGTATTATATTCAGAATAGAATCTCTATAAGACCTATTCTGGAAAAGACTCCATATGAATTGTGGAAGAACAGAAAGCCCAACATTTCTTATTTCCATCCTTTTGGATGTACATGTTTTATTCTGAATACTAAAGATCATCTGAACAAGTTTGACTCCAAAACACGGAAGTGTATTATGTTAGGATACTCTGAATGCTCAAGAGGGTACAAAGTATATAATACAGAAACACAGATTATTGAAGAGTCAATCAGTGTTAGATTTGACGATAAGCTTGACCCTCAAAAGTCAAAGCAGAATGAATCTTTTGCAGATATAGAAGTTGAATTCACAGGTGCTGATGATAACTCATCAGAAGTTCCCAATAGAGACGCTCCAACAACTTCAGAAGGAAACGTCATAAGCATTCCAGTACCTTCTGTTGATCAACTCCAGAAAAAGTTATCCAGAAGCAGCATAGCTCACCCAGAAGATAAGATTCTGGGAAAGAAGGATGATCCAATCAGAACAAGATCAACATTCAGAAACTCTGAAGAATCCCTCATGGGATTGATATCTCTGATTGAACCAACAACAATTAATGAAGCTCTTCTGGAAAATGACTAGATTCTAGAAATGCAGGAGGAGTTAAACCAGTTCACCAGAAATGACGTATGGGATCTAGTTCCCAAACCAAAAGGATTCAACGTCATTGGAACAAAGTGGATGTTCAGAAACAAACTTAATGAGCAAGAAGTCATCATAAACAAGGCTTGACAAGTGGCACAAGGTTATAGTAAGCAAGAGGGGATAGACTATACAGAAACCTTTGCTCCAGTCGCCAGGTTAGAATCTATCAGACTCTTAATCTCTTTTGTTGTAAATAATGGCATCACTCTGTATCAGATGGATGTCAAAAGTGCATTCTTAAATGGTTACATTGATGAAGAGGTATATGTGCACCAACCCCCTGGGTTTGAAAATTCCAAACACCCAGAATATGTTTTCAAACTAAAAAAAGTCACTTTATGGTCTGAAACAAGCTCCCAGAGCATGGTACGAAAGGCTAAGTAACTTTCTGTTAGAAAAGGAATTCACTAGAGGGAAAGTGGACACAACCCTGTTCTGTAAGACATTTAAGAATGACATCTTAGTTTGTCAGATTTACGTAGATGACATTATTTTTGGATCTACTAAACCTTCTTTGGGAAGAGAATTTGCTAAGTGCATGCAGGCAGAGTTTGACATGAGCCTAATGGGGAACTTAAATTCTTTTTGGGCATTCAAATCAACCAGACTCCAAAAGGAACTTACATTCACCAGAGCAAATACGTCAGAGAACTTCTGAAGAAATTTAACCTCTCAGAATGTAAGCCCTCAAAGACTCCAATGCATCCCACGTGCATTCTGGAAAAGGTAGAGGTAAGTAAAAAGGTAGAACAAAAGATCTACAGAGGTATGATTGGTTCTCTCCTTTATCTGACGGCTTCAAGGCCTGATATTTTATTCAGCGTTTGTTTATGTGCTAGATTCTAATCAGATCCTAGAGAATCTCACTTAACAGCAATTAAGCGAATTTTCAAGTATCTGAAAGGTACTACTAACCTGGGTTTGTTTGATAGAAAATCCAATGAATACAGCTTGGTAGGATACCGTGATGCTGACTTTGCTGGAGACATAGTAGAGTGTGAAAGTACTTCTGAAAGCTTCCAGTTTCTGGGAGACAATTTGATCTCATGGACCAGCAAGAGAAAGTCTACAATTGCGTTGTCAACAGCAGAAGCTGAATACATAGCAGCTGCTGGATGTAGCATACAAATGCTCTAGATGAAAAGTCAGCTTGAAGACTTCAACATATTTGAGAGTAACATCCATATCTTCTGTGATAATACTCCTGCCATCTGTCTATCCAGAAATCCCATTCTGCACTCTAGGGCTAAGCATATAGAAACAAAACATCATTTTATTAGGGATTATATTCAGAAAGGAATTCTCACTTTAAAATTTATTGATACAGACCATCAATGGGCTGATGTGTTTACAAAATTGTTCAATCAACTCTAAATATCAAACCATAAGCGTCGACATATGCAATGACTTCCTACTTACAACATCAACTACAACATTGCCTTTACTAGGATGATAATTCAATCCAAAATCACATTCTTTCAGAAGTTCAAGCCACCTTCTCTACCTCATATTCAACTTTTTCTGATCGAACAGATACTTCAAACTCTTGTAATCACTAAACACTTCAAATCTAGAACCAAACAGATAATGTCACCAAATATTTAACATGAACACCACTGCTGCTAATTCTATATCATGTGTAGGGTAGTTCCTTTCATGAACCTTCAACTATCTATAAGCGTAAGCCATAACCTAACTATTATGAATTAGCACACCACCTAGATCCATATTCGAAGCATCACAATACACCACAAAAGGTTCACTTGGATTTGGTAGAATCAATACTGGAGCAATCATCAGCTTTTTCTTGAGCTATATGAAAATCCCATCAAACAAGGCATCCCACACATACGCTTAACCATTTCGAGTCATCTGAGTCAAAGGCATTTCCAACCTCGAAAAGCCTTTGATAAACTTCCTATAATAACCAGCCAAACCTAGAAAACTTCTGATCTCAGTTACAGACTTCAGGGTCTCCCACTGCAACACATCATCAACCTTTGAGGGATCAACAAAAATACCCCCACTAGAACTCACATGGCTGAGGAAAATCACTTCTTTCAACCAGAATTTATTGTTGGTTAACTTCGCATACAACTTCTTCTCTTTCAATGTCTACAACATGATTCTCAGATGCTCCACATGCTCTTCATCAGACTTGGAATATATCAGAATATCATTGATAAACACAACCACAAATTGATCTAAGTACTGACAGAAAATTCGATTCATGTACTCCATGAATACTCCATGCACATTAAACACTCATAATGGCATCACCGAGTACTCATAATGACTACACCTTGTTCTGAATGTAGTCTTCAGAATATCTTTTAGTTTCACTTGAATTTGATGATAACCTGGTCGTAAGTTAATCTTACTGAATACACACGCACCAACCAACACATCCATCAAGTCATTGATCCTCAGAAGTGGATAATTATTCTTGATAGTCTCTTTATTCAGTTGTTGGTAATCAACACACAATCTCATGCTATCATCCTTCTTCTTAACTAACAACATCGATACTCCCCATGGCGAAACACTCGGTCAAACAAACTTCTTATTGAGAAACTCTTCTAATTGTTTCTTTCGCTCACTCAGATCTGAAGCGGGCATTCTATAAGGATCCATTGAAATTGGACTAGTACCAGGTACTAAGTATATGGAAAACTCCACCTTACACTCTGACGAAAAATCACTGATATCGTCTAGAAACACTTCTAGAAAGTCACACGCAACTGGCAGCCCCGTAATCGTAGATTTATTGTCAATTTCTAAGGCAGCAAACATCGCAAAAACCTAAGCCTCATCCTTCAAGAATTCTTCCACTTGCTTATCAGATAAAAATATCAACTCTCGGTCTCCTCCAATCTCTGGGAACACCATGGTCTTAGAGAAACAGTTGATATGAACATGGTTGAACACTAACTAGTTCGTTCCAAGGATAACATTAACTTGTTTCAATGGTAGACAGACTGAGTCCATCGCAAAATCCTTACCGTAAATAGTCAACGAACATTTCAAACACACCCACGAAGTAGTCACTGAACCACTATCTAGGGCATCAATAACCATACTCCCAATTATAGAAGACAACTTTAAATCTAACCTCTTAGCGCATTCAAGAGAAATAAAAGAATATGCTACACACGTGTCAATAATAACAATCAAAGGAATACTATTGATAAAACACATACCTTGAATCAATTTGTCCAAACTAGTAGGTTCTGATCCTGACAAAGCAAACATCTTCCCTCTAAACTGGGCCTTCTTTGGTTTATGGAAATTAGTACTAATGTGGCCTTGCTCTCTACAATTGTAGCAAGTTATGAAATAACCCTTGCAATCAGAATTAAGATGTCCTGTCTTTCCATATTTGTAGAATTTCTTCTTAAAACTCGAACATTTGTCGGCATGATGAACCATCACACCACACTTATAACACTTGATAGAATAGGGAGCCTCTCCCCCACTTGGCTTTTTCTCACCAGAAGCCTTTTGCTTCCCTTTGTCAACTGGAGCACTATACGGTTTTCTGCGATCCTGATTCTTCCCTTTCCTCTCACTAAGACTCTTATAGTGAGTAGACTGGGCTCTACTATCCTCATCATAAATTTTTCACTTATTCACCAGTATAGGAAATTTGAGAATCTCCTGATACTCAATACCCTGCTTAATCTCGGGACGCAAGTTGTTCTCAAACTTAATGCACTTAGACCCTTCAGTTGTTGTACTTTTATAGTATGGACAAAACTTCACCGGTTCTTCGAACTTAGCAGCATATTCAACAACTGTCATATTCCCTTATTTCAGCCCAAGGAACTCGATCTCCTTCTTACTGTGTACATCCTCTACAAAACACTTCTCCAAAAATGCAGAACTGAAAACATCCCAAGTGATCTCAACAACCACCACCTCCACCCTCAGACGTACATTATCCCACAAGTCTTTGGCCTCTTCTGACAACATATGAGTACTGAACTGCACCTTCTAAACATCAGTACAGACCATCACTCAAAATATCTTCTCAATCTCTCTGAGCCATGCATGTGCACCATCTGGATTATATCTACCCTTGAATGTTGGCGGATTGTTTCTCTAAAACTTCCTCAATCCCCAAAATTCATCAATAACTCCACCATTTTAATTGTTCTGATTATTCTGAGCCATTGCTTGAGCCAGTGATTCCAAGGCTTCGGTAATTGTATCATTGTTTCTTCCTTCAGCCATATCTCTGCATATATGCAAACATTATTAGACGAAACAAATCATCTACAATGTTCACACACTATTCGACTATTCGGGAACAAACAAGGTACAAAAACCTGGATGGACGGACCGACCTGCTCTGATACCACTATGTAACACCCTAAATTCCCCACGCGTAAAAATATAACGTAAATCAAGTAGGGATAACATGCACACACTTAAGATGTCACTCGTCATCAACAACACTTGTTCTGTAACAAATATAATTTATAATCAAATATTCAAGTACACATATCATTACATGCACACCTTCACTTATGGTATCAACGCAAAGGAATTCATCGAATAAGCATGCTTCACAATCCTTAAGTATCATAAAATACTTTTGAAATTAAAAACAAATATGGAAAAACCTCTACAGTCAACATAACTCAAACATCGAGAGTATAGAATCCAACTCTCAATTAACAAAGCATGATAAAAAAGATAACATCATTCTCCCACCCAGTGTTATACAATAAGAGCATTAAACCACTAAAAATGTGATAAACTAATGAAAATAACTCCAAGAGTTATTTCTCAATCACAACAGCAAACTCTACTCCTGAGTATTTGCAAGATGTCCATGGTGGACAACATAAAGCAAAAGGGGTGAGAAATATACTTCGACATAAAATGGTGTAAAGAATGTAATGAGTAGATAAAACATACAACATGTCAAGCATCCAATATACAACAACACATCCTCATATCACACCTTTTCAACTAAATCATATGCATACACATGTGAATGTAATGTGACTCGTAACACCGACACGATGCATGTGGTACCAATCAACAAAGGTTTTTCATACGAACTCGATCCACCCTTCTAGACCCTGAACCCACCCTTATAGGTTCGAGACAAGCTACCAGTCCACCCTTCTAGACTTGCAACCTACCTCTTTCAATAACAACGAAACAAATGATGTATGACACACAATTGATGCAATAACAACAACAACTTTCATAGTCCCTCTTCGAACTATAAACAACAATGATTATGTACTTCTACATAATTTTCAACAAAGCATCAATAATATGCATTTCATGCAGCCATTACACAACTCAAGTAATCACACACAATTTAACTAACTTCTGGTGCAAAACATAATAATCACAACAATCAATCCGAAAATATTTGATAAACAACACCAAAACATCTCCAAACGAGTAGTCAAACAGTAGCCAACAATAATACAAGTCTAAAAATCAGAATCATGGTTCAATTCCAAGAACTAGATTGAATAAAACTCATCCAGACAGCAAGTCGGGTTACCCGTCACAGGCGTGACGCCCGTTAGCGCCTTCAAGGGCCATAACACCCTAGTGGCCATGCTGATGGTGCCCACCATCAACCTGCAAAATGCATAATTTTGTTTTCTACTATGAAGTTCAATTCAGAACTTTGATTTTCCATCTCATACACTAAAATCAATCAGAAAATAACAAGGAATCATCATATTAACATCAATCAACCCATACCTAACAATTAACATGAATAATCACCAAGTATTCATCACTTTTGACAAATTAAGAGAAAAGACCATGTTAACCTTACCCAGCAAACCTCCAGCGAGACCTAGGCGACACCTCGCCCAACGAGCCAACAACGAGGATCGAGCGAGGAGAAACATAAACTTTTCGCATAGAAAAATCATCATTCTCTCCATGCGAGAGCCAAGCGAGCTTTCTCGCCCAGCGAAGCCTTCAGCAAGCATCAGGCGAAGCCAGAAAAAAAATTAAAGACTACTTGTAGTTGATGATATGTGTGAGTTTTCTATGAGTTAGTTATAATTATATTCCCCTTAAACTATATCTTAATATATATATATATATATCTAATCATAGTTCATATAGTTGATGAGACCTATATACATTAACATTTCTAATTCCACTTTTTTATAAAGGAAATTTCTTATGTATATATCAATCCTTTTTTAATGGAAAGTTGTTATTATTATTAGTATTATTGTTTTATATATATATATATATATATATATATATATATATATATATATATATATATATATATATATATATATATATATATATATATATATATATATATATATATATATATATATATATATATATATATATATATATATATATATATATATATATATATATATATATATATATATATATATATAATAATAATAATAATAAGGTGAACTACACAGAACGTGAAAACCAACATAAGAAATGTCCATCTAAACAAAAACAAACAAAAGTGACCCTCTCAAATAGACAAACACTTATACCCTCATCTGAGTTCATTAAAGATCTTAAAAAGGATAGAGATATCTGAAAAGTTGTTATAAGAACCATTCACTTGTGAATTGGGATAATAAAAAATGGATGCCCTTCAATGGTGTAGGAAGTCTGGATGTGTATATTGAAGAAGTCGTGCGTCGGAGAGGTTTGAGAGGACTTGTGCAAGTTTGTCATCGAGTGTCAGAATGACTATTATTATACATTTTCGGATAGGGAATCGTGAGTTCGACTCCCAGCAATGTGACCTATGGCTTTTTTTAAATCATTCGAGTTTGTTTCAAGCCCAAAAACAACATTTTAATATTTTCTGCAATTTCCTGTTTTATTTTTGTTTTGTATTAAAAGTTCATTAGAGTTTTTTCATTTAAAAACTTTTAGGTGTGGCCATCAGGGTTACCTTTTATCATAATAAAATTCAATAGTTTCTTGTTTAGGTGGATTCTAGAGTTCTATGTAACAATACCATAATAAAATTCAATAGTTTTCTCGTTCAAGTGGATTATAGAGTTTTATGTAACAATTTGTCTCTTGCAAACTTGTATTTTCGTTCTAGGTTTAGAGGTTGCTAATTTTTCGTGATTATGGGTGTGTAAGGTCGCATCAGATCAGACTTTCTCCTATTTCTTTTTGTAGCTTAATGAACTATGGGAGATCAACCAGTGACCCGAGCATACCTTAAGGCAATTACCACGACTTTTACCACAACCCTAGCTATTTTGGTTAAACAAATGGCGACTTTAACAAATCAGGTAAACAATGCCAATAACAACGGGAATCAACAAAGAGACAGAAGAGAAGAACATATTAGGATTCTGCATGGAGGAAACAATCGTGATGTTATTGCTGAAAATTTGAATTCTAAAGAAGAAGAATTCGACGAAGAAAAGATAGTTGATCATGGGAATCAATAGTATAACCATGACTGTGGAGTGAAGGTTGATATTCCATTGTTCTACGAAATGATAGAAGTGGAGGAGTTTCTGGATTGACAGATCAATGTTGACAGATTCTTCGACGTCATGGGTGTCCATGAGAACAAGCAAGTTAAGATGGTGGCGATCAAGTTGAAGAGTATTGTTGTTGTCTAGTGGGATAAGCTTGTTGTTCATAGGCAAATGCAAAGGAATGGGTCAGTTAGAACTTGCGAAGAATAAAACCATTGATGCAGGAGTAGTTTTCACCTAAGGATTATGAACAGATTTTATATAAGATGTAAATTTAGTGTGTTCAGGGAAAAAGACTTGTGACATAATAGAACGATGAGTTCTTGCATTTTTTTGAGCGTAATAAACTGAGAGAATCAAATAGCTAGAATGTGGCTCGATACATCAGTGGCTTAAAGGGATTTTTATCGGAGAATATGGGTTTAAAAACTATATGGATTGTGGATGAGGCGTCCATTATAGATTTGAAGGCATAACTGATAGAGAAATCCCCTTGAAATTTATCATCTTTTAGAAGGTATTCGCCCTACAGTAACTTTAAATTAGCAGGTGACAAGGAAAAGAGTGCAACAACCAAGAATTTCAACCATTGGAGACACGTGTTATCGTTGTAACAAAAGAGATGAAGTACTTTGTGATGTTCATAATATGGATGTTTTCCATATTTTACTTGGTAGACCTTGGCAATTTGATAATGATATCATTTATACAGGATCCAATAACATGATGATGTTTATATGGGGAACACATAAAACTGTTATAGCTCATATTTTGTTATGTTAATTCTAGTTCGAACTAATCCAACTTAGCCTCTTGCACATATCGTAATGCCTCAACATAATATATGTTTAATGGTTCGGTTGTGTTATACGCCATCATGATGAAAGGGTTCCTCTAGTAAACCTTGTAGTATAGCATCCACTTGATGACGTTCAAATATAGGATCACCAATTGCCATGAGAGAATCAACAATGGCACAAACACGTAGCATATATTCTGAGATGGATCTAGATTCCTTTTTGTTTGTTTTTAACTGAGTGAAGCTGATGCACTCTTTCCTTCATTTGAGAATGAAGTGTTTGTGGACTTTGTCCCACACCTCATCCGCATGTTTGCATGCAAAAACTCTTGAAAGAACTAATTCTGAAATGGTAGAAAGTACCCATGTAAACAATGTTTGATCTTGGACGATCCGAGTTTTATAATCTTCATATATAAGTTTGCGATAAAATCTTGTTCATTCTTGAATATTAATGGAATCTAAGGGTTAAGTTGGTTTCTTGAAATTTGATCGATAGTTTCGATACAAAAGTGTTTAGTGAGCTTGAGAAGTCAACAACACTAGAAACTGTTTGAGTTTTGACCTTGTGGTTACACTTCTGGAGATGAATTGCTTTCTGCCACGAAAGCTTCTTTGAAGCTTGAGTTGCTCTGCATCTACTTGAATAAAAATCAAAGCTTCTTTGAAGTAAGTTGCACCTAACGTCAAAATGAAGACGATAGCAATAATAATGATGATGATGAAGCAGAATAGAAGGGCCCTTTACGCGTATGACACAATATGAATCATGCATGTTCATAATAGAGAGTGAAGTTAGGAAAAAGAAGAGTGAGAAAGAAAAGTTAACCATGCAAGATATTCTTCATGTGTGCAAATTATATTCACCATCATAACTTCCTTATATCAATGCATTCACATATAAAGTAAAGCTTACATGGTTGTTTTTTTTTCACCATCAGTATAGTGCGGTTCGGGGATCAATTCTGGCATCAAGTAGTTTCAGCTTCCTCCCGATCACAGTTGCGGGAAATCGAACCGTGGTCCTCCCTACTAAATTCAGCGTCAATCAGCATTGAACTAACTAACTATTGATTTATATGATTGTTAAACCCACTAACTAACTTCACAAAAGGTGTGACAACTATAACTACCATTCTAACTAACTCACTAAATCTATCTCTAAAAGTCTCTTATTGGCAGTTTAATCATCTAATTGACATTTTAATTTGTATAATGATAATTAATACATTGATAATTAAAATATTCAAATAACTCTATAAATACAATTATTTTATCAACTATTAGTGACGTTTTACATTGAGACCAATATGATGTATGACTTTTGAAGGCATCAATAGTGCAAAATAGAATGATTTCATAATCCTACAATGACTACTGCAAGCTCTTAGTGACATTTTAATTGATATAATATCAATACAGTAATAATTAAAACACTCAAAAAAAATCTAAACGGTTTCAAAAGTCACTTGACATTGAACCCCAACCATAAGAGTGTTGCGTTTTGCTCTGAAGATATTGAGTGATAGGGTGAATTCTTGAGAGTCAATAAGAATTGAGCACATCGAGGTTTTTTAAGGAAAGAGATAAAATTTGAAATGTGGCGATATTGCTAAATGATATAACTTTAGCCATATTTTTCATTGTTATTTTGTCAATTAATGCTTGTCATGCAAATAATTCACTTGATTATTTACATAAAATCATCCAATAACAGCAAAAAATCCCTCTACAATGTCATGGAAAGTGGTAATATATACCTATATACAAACTCCTTCACCGATTCCAAAAGTTATGGTGCAAATATATACAAATTGATTACATATTATTTACTTTGACTAAACAGTTGAGCTATTAGGCTTTCACTATCAGAAATATTCATATTTCCTACGGATTTACCTGCGGATTTAAGCAAAGAATCTGCAGAAGACACGTTTCCTACGGTTTATGGGCAATATTTTCGACAGAAACATCCGCAGGTAAACCCGCAGGAAATAATCCACATGCAAATCCATAGAAAATTGGTATTTCGAATTAAATAATTTTTTATTTTTAAAAATTATAAATTATAAATTATTTTAATATAAAAATAAAATTTTAACAATTTACTATAAAAGGTATTATTGTAACAAGTTCTTACATAGTCACATTACTAAAAATGACTCAAACATGAAACAACCAAGCTACTAATATTCATTTGTCCACCCAACTTTAAAAGATAAAACTATCCAAATTATAAAGAAGTCAACAAGAAAAACAATACAAATCAGAATTCATTATTAAGGTCTTCTTCATTTGATTCTTCAACGTCATCTTCATTACGGAATAGGTTGGGGTTGAATGGGTTGAGATTGAGTGAGTTGAGGTTGAGTGACTTCATTTTAAGTAGATATATATAACCTTTCCCACAATTCTTCTTCTTGGATTTTTTTGGCGGCATAGTTTGCAAGAATTCAAAGGAGTGCAAAATCAAGATAACTTTCATTAATAGGAGCAACAACCTGAAAAGTAATGCCTTTATCATACACTTAATTTTTTACATTTCATCTTGATGTCAACACTACTAGATGCTTAGGGAGATGAATAAACAGATTATGATCAACCGTTTCACGAAACCACGACTAACAGTTATGAAGATTACCACCATTTTAAATAACAAAGGTTGTTTGATTTAATGATGTGAGATGCACACTAAAATATTGTAGAGACATTTCACCATTTAATATGATCTCATTTATAGATTTTTCTTCCTTCTCTCTCTTTTTGTATTACATTAAATCAACATATATCTTTTCACACATCTATGAAAACTACTTCTTTCTGTATTCAAATTAGTCTTAGGCAAGTTCCTCACATAACTGATAAAATAGTACCAGTGGACTAATCCTTTCCAAGACTATAACTTTGAATCATTCATTTTTTACATATAAAAACAACCTCGTCTGGTTTAACATCAAATGGTCAACCAATTCAATCATAAAAAAAGAGTCAATTGTTTTATAAACTATAAATGTAAAATGAGTGAATAGGAAAATAAAATTTTGAAATTGTAACATCAGTCAAAATAGTACCTTGAAAGAACATATTGGGTGGTAAGATTTTATATGTTGATGTATCAAGATGTATATCAATTGTCGGAATTTAGAGGTGCAGGTCTTGAATTTTTGGCAGAGGCAACACTTAAGATTCTTAAAATTTTACAACATTTATGTAAAACTTATAAAGCAATTTTATAGCAATAAGAACTATACTAACACATACAATCAAATGAGTCTAAGCTATACAAAAGTGACAGCCATACAAACACTGTGATATTCCATGCCTAAGCTAAAGATCACGTGAATAGGGTTTGGCAAAACCGTATACCTAAGACAATGATAAAAGGAGACGCAATAACTAAGATGTCCTTCTGTCAGTGAGAAAATAAAATGCCCGGTCTAATTAAGACAGATGAAATTCACTTCAAAAATAATGATGTTTGTCTTTGATGGACCGACATTCACTTCAAAAATAATGATAACAAAATGTAGAAATTTCCTTTGAAGTTTTTAAAGCGAGTGCATCATACTTCTAGTAATGTGATGTAATAGGAATTCTCCATATGTTGCATGTAAGCACTTCCATCTCTGATTGAGCGGAATATATTAATTTCAGTTTGTAACAACTTCTCAATGAGTTCCATTTTGCCATTTACCTGGATGGATCAAAGTTGAGAATAGTGAATATTAAAGAAAGATAACTCCACTTAAAACGAAGAATTTGTCAACTGTGACTATTAAAAATATAAATTAAGAATATTTAGTGGATGTCTATAATGTTAAATCCAAAATTGATTATAGTCTAAAAGAGGAGAAGAATCATGAGTTATAGTACCGGGGTGCATGTCTCAAGTACTACAGTTGTTGAGAGTAATTCATTTGGACCAATTGTAGTTACTTGTAGCACAAGACATAGTTAGTTTGAGCTTTAAAATTCTGTTATTAAAATGAATGCATATATGAGAGGCCAAGACCAATTTGTGTATATATGACCAATATGTGTGTGTCTGTGTCTTCCAAACTGGATCATCCCACTCACTGTCTGTGGGGTAGGAGGTTGTCACCGACAGAGCGCACTTACACCATAACTGAAAGAGAAGGACTCACATGGTACATTTTGTACAGAAGTTTCGACATTAGCTATTAGATTAGGCACAAAATGGTTTATGTGGACCACTAGGCCTTGACAAAAAAAAGCAGAGGTACTTACTGGCCGAGCATGCGAGACAATGTTTAGGAAGACAGGATTCCTGAGAACAAGAGCCATTCGTGGTCACATGAAAGCGGCAATAGAGAATCCTCCTACTGCTAGGCTAAAGGCAAAGATCACGGCAGTACTTGCTAAAGTCCCCTATCCTGAACGTGTGCTATGTAGAAAGTAGTTAGCTGCTCCTCCTCGCCTAGGAGGGCGGATTGATCGACCGAGATGGGAATCAATGCCTAGTTCCGGATTCGGACATGAATTATAACTATACAGATTGTATAAGTTAAGGTTCAAGTCAAGGGATTGGATAATGGATCTAGCTTGTGCATCTTTTCGTTCATAGTGGGTTTGAGCTTTAAAATTCTGTTATTAAAATGCATGCATATATGAGCGGCCAAGACCAATTTGTGTATATATGACCAATTTGTGTGTGTATGTGTATATATGAGAAGAAAAATGTAAAGAACACTAGAGAAGGAGAAGAAGAAACATACAAAGTTGTTGCTTATGATATTTGGCGTGGATTCCCCAAGAACATCACTTTCGTAACCATTTCCAAGAATATCTTTATTCTCCTAGGTAATATGCATTTGATATATCAGTAAGTGTGAAGAACCATAAAATGCCTGGTCTAATTAAGACAGATGAAATTATTTCCATTTATCTCAAATACGACTTTCATATAGTGGATATAGTGACAACTAAAATAGTATTATGAAAAGATAGCATAAACAATTCCTTCGTAAACGGTTAAACATTAGGTCGAACCCTAGGAGAACCAAAATTATACGGTGATAGAAATCGCTCCTCGCCTGATGGACAAAAGTCAATCAATGAATCAATAATGTTTACCGAATATAAATGTGTCGTGATGTATACAGTCGTTACCATTTAATATAATGTGCCATAACAATGAATATATATATATTAGGTCAAATTAATTTTGAGGTCATGTACATCTTGAAAATGGTTAAACATTAAAAGCAAAAAATGCATGTCAACAAGAAAAATTGTCAAGATTAATATTGTTTAGTTTCGACAAAACAGGGAAGACAAATATATTGCTTAATTGATCGAAAATAACCCAGATTATTATAACTCTTCTAGTTCAGCTGCGGCAAAAAGTACATTATTCAGTAGATACATTCTGTAACTAGGTAAGAGTAATAAACTTACTTAGCTAATTGATTTGATGAAAGTTCAAGGGCAAGCAAGATAGCCAATGCACTTAGAAAGCCCCTGTGAACCTGCAAAGATCTCAGCACCGTCAATAACCGGAGAAATTTTGGTTCTTGTAGCTTTTTAGAGATGTACTAAAAACAAAAATTTGCTAGCAATTAACATACTTGAACCTCTTGCTTGAAATCTCCACCTATCCTTTCAGGATTCTGCCTAACGAAGTTATAGCAAAGTTAATTATGAAATAAAATAAAAAGTAAAATAAAAATTATCCCTAAATTAATTATGAGCTTGTGCCGCACCAAAGGATAATTTGTAAGGCCCCCTTAGATGGCAAAGCCTCACTAATAGGACTCTGAACTGGATGAGAGAGAAAGTGGAAAATCAGAACAGAACATAAAAATGTGGATGCTTTTATGGCCAGGAAACTTAAACCATCTTTTCATATTTCTTTGTCCCCTAACATCAGACCCTTTACAAAATTTCATATGTATTACTAATTTTTTTCAAAAATACTCCTATGTCATCAAATATATCATACAAAAATCAAACAGTAAAATTTGAATACATTAATCATGTTGGGGGGAGATACTAGGAGGAATAAGCACCTTTGTGAGAGACACACCACTTCTCCACCTAAAACCTTAAGGTGATATATGAGTGGATTCTCCCACTTATATATGTTTAAGTCTCTACATTTCTATCCAATGTGAGACTATTTCTCCAATTACTCACACTTACTATATTATTCCAATAAATCAAACATCACCAGATCGTATATCTCACAAAATTAAAAATATATCAAAGTGGAAAGATTCTAGAACAATATAAAAAACAAACGGCTAAACAAGTCACAACTAGGTTGGAAATGAATTTTACCCAGCTGGAATAACCATTAGATCCGTTGCAAAGTCCTTCCACGCTGTCTGAAAAATCAAAATAAAAAACATAAGCATCTTTAAGACAAAGTACAAACCAGATGGCTGAAGAGTATTATGCCTAAAAGAACAAGAATATAAACTACCTGTTATGTTCCCCTGAATGCAATCACTCACCTTCTTCGCACAGATTCACGCCAAATTTCTACCTAAAAGTTCTAATTATTAAGAAAATAGAAAGCAGTGTGTGGAAAAATACTTCGGCAGCAAAACTCGGAATTTGGTATGATACATTACCAAAAGTCAGAATCATATAAGATAAGTGAACTCATTAATGAGGAGGTAACAAAACAAATGTGTCAGTGGATGCATTATCTAAGAAACATATCTTTTCGAACTCAGACTTAATGAAACTAGGATGACCTAGTGAAGTGGCCAGCTTTGTCCAAGCCTCCATGGCACTTTCAGCAGTGGAAAAAAGTGCTCTCGTTTCTTCAGTTTGTTTATCATCCAAAAATGATCCGTTTTCTGGGCTAGGAGACTTCTCACTAGTAGAATACTGAACATCACTGCCTACTCCTTTTATAGAATCTTCTTTGGTTTTCCTCTCTTCAGAAGAACGTTCTTCATCTTTCATTTTGGAAACTGTTTGAATATAAATATCTTCTGCGATATCTTGAGATTGCGAGCCAATTTTGTTTAGAAACTCCAGTCCACAAAAGGCGGTGCTCTTAATCTGCAACAAGCAAGCAAAGTTTTTGTTCTGGACTGGGTCCGACAGGCCCAAAAGCATTACTAAGACCCAGTCCAAAGGGACTTACTGAGGACCACGCCGAGGAGATGGGTCACATCCGTGCCCGACATCCTTATGTCCAGCTCGACATCCCGCTGTCCAACTCCACGTGATGATGTCCAGCTCCACCTCCTGACGTCCAGCTCGACACCCTGCCGTCCAGCTCCACGTCCTGACGTCCAGCTCGACACCCTGCTGTCCAGCTCGACGTTGTCTCGAGCATCCCAACTAGGGCAGACTCAGTCCACCGTTCCCTCAACGATACTCCGGAAAGACCGCGTCTTCGTCCGCCCGCACTTCACGCAGAACATCCAGGAAGGGGACCACGTGCGGGTCCCCACTACCCACGTAGAACCTGGCAGTTCCTCCATTGGGCCAAATCCGCCCGGTCCAATGAAGGAACCTTGGCCCAGCGCTGGGGGCTATAAATACCCTTTGTTTCCAGAGGGTCAGGTATTCATCATTCTAACCTCAATTTGCTATTATCTGCTCGTACTCCTACTTACTTCAGCATCGGAGTGTCTTGCAGGTACCCTCCCACCTCGTTCAAAAAAGCTTTCTGCTCGGAGCCAGCCGTGACGGTCCATTTCTGATCAGGTCAGATCAGTGGCGCCGTCTGTGGGAAACAGCTTCCCCGTCTAACGAACAATTCTAAGGACCAAAGCTCAGTTCAACTACCTGTCATGGCTGACCCAGCTCACGACGAGCAGCCCGTCCGTGTCGCCGACACTAATAACGGCCCCGCGGACAAGAATGGACACCTCGACAATCCCGGTGATCCAGGCCACAATGTCATCCCTGTGATAACCGCCCCTGGACCTTCCTCCCGCAGGGACGGGAATACTGCATCATCCTCGACGACCCCTCCAGCACTCGAGGACGACCCGATAGCTCTCACCCATCACAGAGCTGCCCGGTTCTTTGAAGTCCCAGTTCCTGCCGGGGCAGATGCCACGACTCAGGCACTGTTCGCGGCCATCAACCAGACAAATTATCTCATATTCGCCCAAGGAGAAAGACTAAGGGCACTTGAAAATGATCGACGACCTCCGAGGAGGCATCGGAGGCCACCTTCTCCACCTCCTCGGGTCGAAGAAGTTCGACACCCTTCTCCCCCGCGGAGACACTACAGAGAGAACTCCAGGAGCCCCTCTCCCCGACCAAAGCAGAGGCGGCCCAACTATGAGAGACAGCCCGCTATTCCAGCCGGGGAACCCAGTCGCGACCCATCAAGGCACGATAAGAGGCACCCCGGAGACGGGCGTGTGACCTTCAACCACCGAGCATCACGCTCGAGGGAATCTCAGCACGATCATCGTGCCAGACATAACTACAGGACCCCTTCTCTTTCTCCGGAGAGGAGCGACGAGGACGACCCCCGCGGTCCCCTGTCGCAGGCCATCATGGATGCACCTATCCCCCCGGGCATGGAGAAGCCCCCACATCTGAAGGAGTATGACGGAGTAGCAGACCCGGTCGACCACATTGACGGGTTCGAAGCCATGCTCCACTATCATAATGTCGGGGGGCCCATCAAGTGCCGTCTCTTCCCCACGACTCTCAGGAAGGCGGCCATGGACTGGTATAAAGGACTCGCCCCGGGCTCAATTACCTCGTGGCGGAACCTGAAGAACCAGTTCATCAGTTCTTTCACAGCTTCTCGGCGCCACCCGAAGACCGAGGCGGCCCTCGAGGCCATCATCCAAAGACAGGATGAAACCTTGAGGGAATTCATCAACCGCTTCAACCGGGAAGCAATACAGGTCCCCTGCGCGGACCATATGAAAAGATATTTGCTGGAGAAGGGCCTCCTCCCCGGCACAGAATTCAGAAAAGTTGTGGGTATTGAGCCACCTGCAACTTTTGACGCTCTCCTCGACAAAGCCCGAGCATACATGGACTACGAGGAGAGAGAAGCTGCCAACAGGGCACGAGACTCCAGGGCTCGCGCTCCCAATCACAGCAGCAGCTCGCGACAAGACCCTCCTCCCCGACGTACCGGAGAAAAAAGGAAGGAAGATCGACCCCGGGAGGTCCGGGAACAAAGGGGCCCCTCGGGCCGTTTCACCGAGTACACTCCGCTCACGGCTTCCCGCGAGCGTATTTTGGCGGAGTGTGCTAGCACAGATTTCAAAGACGATGGCGTCAAGCATCCCCGACCTGCTCCCGCCAAGCCAGGGGCAGACAAAAATAAATACTGTCAATACCATAGGAGTCATGGCCATTTGACAGAGGACTGCGTCCACCTCAAGGACGCCATTGAAACCCTCATCAAGGGAGGGAGGCTCGCACAGTACAGGCGAAACGACGCTCCCCGTCGTGACGCCCATGAGGCCAAGGAGCCCGAAGAGGATGCCCGACCATCAGACGAGTCGGTACCAATCCAGACCGCCTTCTCGGTAACCAGGCCCGAGGATTTCGACGTTCCCGAGCTCCTGCAGGAGCCCCTGACCACACACAGCAGGTGGGAATACTTCCCCTCCGCCATGGTCATCAACGGGGGCGGGTTCAACGACCTCACCATCAATTCAGCCAAGAGGAAGTTGGACGAACTGGTCGACACAGCTCCTCCACAAACTGTGACGTTCGAAAGGGTGAAGGGCAGGTCAGAGCCCATCACCTTCTACCTAGAAGAGCTCCCCGGCGGAGCCCCGAACGCAGTCATCCCCTTGCTGATAAGGGCAAAGATGGCCAATTTTGACGTGCATCGCATTCTGGTCGACGAAGGGAGTTCCGTCGACGTGATGTACAGCCAGCTGTTCCGGACCTTGCAACTGGACGACTCACATCTCTCTCCGTATGTGGGTTCAGATCTTCAAGGCTTCAACGGCTCGACTTCCAAACCTTGGGGCTATGTCGAGCTCCTGGTTACGTTCGGAGAAGGAACGGCTACAAGACAGGTGAAGGTCCGCTTCCTCGTCATTGATTGCCCGTCCCTATACAATTGCATCTTGGGGAGGCCGACATTGGCGGAGCTGACAGCGGTGCCCTCAACTGTCCATCTAAAAATGAAGTTCTATACCAAAAGATCAAGGGTAGCCACCATCCAGGGAGACCTCGCCGCTGCCCGCAGGTGCTTCAACGCCGCTTCAAAGGGACGGGATACCGTCGACGTGGGGACCAGACCCACCAAGAAGACAAAGTAGGAGCCCGACAGAGCATCCCCCGAGGAAGAAGCCCCGAAGGCTCCGCCAAAGGTCGACTCCATAGCCCTCGACGCTCGCTTCGACCAAGACGAGCCATCCAGCAGCGAGAAAATCCCACTCCGACCTATTCCGGACGGTGATTTTGAACTCGTTCCCCTCGGAGCAGACCCGACCAAGGGAGTGAAGATTGGCAAAGACCTCTCCGACTTGGCCAGGAAGCAAATCAAGGCCTGTCTGCGCGAGAATGTTGATCTCTTCGCCTGGAGCGCTGCAGAGATGCCCGGACTCGACCCTGAGGTCGCTTGTCATCACCTCGCCATTGATCCAGCCGCTAAGGCCGTAGTACAACGTAGGCGTAGGCAGTCTCCAGAAAAAACGGAGGCTGCTGAAAAAGCTGTAAAAGACCTCCTAGAGGCAAATTTTATTTCTGAAGCCCGGTACTCCACCTGGCTGTCAAATGTTGTACTTGTTAAAAAGAATAATGGAAAATGGAGAATGTGTGTTGACTATACCGACCTCAACCGGGCTTGCCCGAAGGATGCTATTCCTCTACCTAACATAGACATGCTGGTCGACAATTTGGCCGGCTACAAGACCTTGTCGTTCATGGACGCCTACTCGGGATATAATCAAATCCCAATGGCTCTGGGCGACAAACGCTGCACGGCGTTCATGACCAGCTCGGGCAACTATTACTACAACGTAATGCCCTTCGGACTGAAGAACGCCGGTGCAACTTACCAACGCATGATGAACAAAGTGTTCAACAAACAGATTGGCGACATGCTCGAGGTATATATGGACGACATGATCGTCAAATCCCGAGCAGACACCGACCACGCAGCTCATCTCAAGACAGTCTTCGCCCAAGCAAGACAGTGCAAAATGAGGTTCAACCCCGAGAAGTGCACGTTCGGGGTTAAGGCAGGAAAGTTCCTAGGTTTCTATCTAACAGAACGAGGAA
This sequence comes from Vicia faba, assembly GCA_948472305.1. Lineage (NCBI taxonomy): Eukaryota > Viridiplantae > Streptophyta > Magnoliopsida > Fabales > Fabaceae > Vicia > Vicia faba. Next base: position 24,719 of record CATIWC010003022.1, read on the forward strand.
TTGAAGCCAACCCCGACAAATGTCGGGCGTTCTCCGACCTCCCGACTCCGACGTCGAAGAAGTCGATACAAATCATGAACGGCATGTTGACATCACTATCCCGCTTCGTCGCGAAGTCCGCCCAGCACGCCCTCCCCTTCTTCAAGCTCCTCCGAAAGGAAGCAGCATTCGAATGGAACGAGGAATGCGAGCACGCACTTCGCCATCTGAAGTAGAGCCTATCTCAATCGCCCGTGCTGTCTCGACCAGACGACGGAGAACCACTGTACTTATACTTGGCCGTTTCGAACGAAGCCATCAGCGCAGCCCTTGTCCGCGAAACCCCTGACTGGCAGAAACCTGTCTATTTTACGAGCAAAGCCTTACAAGGCCCCAAAAGTAGATATCAACAGATAGAAAAGGTTGCTCTGGCCCTTGTCAACGCTGCGAGGAGGCTCAGACACTACTTTCTAGCCCACGCCATCATCGTGCGAACCGATCAGCCGGTGAGGCAACTCCTGGGTCGGCCGGATATGGCGGGCAGAATGCTGAAGTGGTCCTTGGAACTCTCCGAATTCGACATTCAGTACGAGAGCAAGAAGGCCCTCAAAGCACAGGCCTTGGCCGACTTCGTCGCAGAGATGACCACTCACGACCTTCCCCCAGGGAAGGAACACAAGTGGACCATCTTCGTCGACGGAGCCTCCAGCTCTTCCGGAAGCGGCGCAGGGATCCTCCTGGAAAACGAAGAAGGTGTAGTAATCGAGCACTCCTTGGTTCTCTCCTTCCCGACGTCAAATAACCAGGCGGAATACGAAGCCCTGCTCGCAGGACTGAGATTAGCCGAGGACCTAGGAGCCCGCGAAGTTCAAATTTACACCGACTCCCAGCTCGTCGCCTCTCAAGTACAGGGAAGCTACCAGGCCAAAAATGACAACCTCATTGAGTACTTGAATTTAGTCAAAAAACAAATGACGAAGTTCGTACGTGCAGAAATTTCTCATGTTCCCCGCGAGCAAAACACGAGGGCGGACATATTGTCCAAACTTGCGAGCACACGAAAGAAGGGCGGGAATAAATCCGTCATCCAGGAATCTCTGGCACGACCGAGCATCGAACCATCTTCGACTACGGTCGAGATCCACGCCATCGGGGATGCCACGTCCTGGATGACCCCGGTTTATAATTTCCTGACAAAGGGAGAACTCCCGTCGAACCAGGCCGAAGCGGCCATAATCAAGCGACGAGCATGTTCCTATGTTGTTCTCGAGCAGAAACTGTACCGAAGAGGATTCTCCATTCCCCTCCTGAAATGCATCGACGAGTCCGCCATCCCCGACGTACTGCGGGAGATACACGAAGGGATCAACGCCCAGCACATGGGCGGTAAATCCTTGGCAAGGAAAGCCCTCCGAGCAGGATATTACTGGCCGACGATGCAACAGGACGCCAAGGAACACGTGAAAAAATGTGACAAGTGCCAGAAGCACGGGGATATGCACCTCGCCCCCCCCCCCCCCCCCCCCGCACGAGCTGAACACACTGTCGTCCCCGTGGCCGTTCGCCTGGTGGGGTATGGACATCCTCGGGCCCTTCGTGCAAGGGACCTACCAGAACAAATTTCTAATCGTCGTCGTGGATTACTTCACGAAGTGGATCGAGGACGAGGCACTCGCAAAAATCACCTCACACAATCCGTTTCTACAAAAGAAACGTCCTCGCCAGGTTCGGAATTCCGCAGGCCCTGGTGACCGACAACGGTACCCAGTTCACCGACCACGGGTTCCGAGACTTCGTCACCAAACTGGGGACCAAACAACACTTCACGTCGGTCGAACACCCTCAGACCAACGGGTAAGCCGAAGCCGCGAACAGAGTCATCCTCCGAGGGCTCAAACGTCGACTCGGCGAAGCCAAAAGAGGATGGGTCGAGGAGCTCCACAGCGTCCTGTGGGCGTACCGCACCACACCCCACTCAACGACGGGTGAAACACCATTCCGGCTGACCTACAGCACCGAAGCTGTCATCCCGGTCGAAATCATGGAACCATCCCGACGAACGGAGGAACCCCTCGACGAAGAAATGAATGACGAAGCATTAAGAGATGAACTCGACATGGTCGAGGAAATCCGATCGGGTGCAGCCCTGCGCGAAGCCACCCTAAAACAACGAGTGGCCCTACGCCACAACGACAAGGTCATCAAGCGCGAGTTCGAAGTAGGCAGTCTGGTATTACGCAGGAACCAGAAAGATTCCCGCGAAGGGAAGTTGGTCGCGAACTGGGAAGGACCTTACCGCGTCCACGGCACCACGGGTACCGGGGCGTACTACCTCGAGCAATTAGACGGAGAGCCACTACCACGACCCTGGAATGCAGCTAAACTAAAGCAGTACTACAGTTAGAAACTGTCAACACCTGGGACCCTCGACCAGCAGCACCCGCGCTCAGTCAACGAGGAAAAACGTCCAACTTCGTATAAGGCTAAGGTACAAGCCCGACGTACGACCAAAATGGCACAGCATCGCACGGTAAACGATGGCGATCGATAGTGACCGACGTGGACAGCTATACCGAGCCCCACCGTCGTCGTACCTATAAGGCAGAACACCCAGCTCGCGATGGGCAGTTCACGCCAAGGGCGAATCGTCCCTAACGGGCTCCACGCCCGACTGAGCAACTTCGCTCCGAAAATGTCCGACATTCCATCAAGAATAACGGGCCATCTACAAGGGTCAAAAGAATATCTCTCCCCTCGAGCACAACGCTTAAGTGATTCCGGTCAATCGAAATAGGGCCGGGAACGCATACAAACGGAGGCGGTCAGACTCGCCCGCCAAATCAAAGCCACTTACGGGCACTCCTCGGGCCCGTGACTTAGGCTAGAAATTCATGCAAATATATGATTTCAAACAAGGGCAAAAAATCCAAAATGTAAAGCAACATTGATATAAATGCCCGAAGGCGACAAAACAATAATAAACCGACCAAGAAGGTCGGCGATGTTCATAACGTACAATAAACGGGAACGCAGGCCCAAAGAATACAAATATCAAGGGCACGCAGGCCCGCTATCCTATTCAGACCTCCACGGAATCATCATTGTCGGCGTTCGGAGAGTCGGGCGGAGGAACGATCACGCCATCCACGATCTGGTGTGTGGGACCGATACCCTCGGTGACCAGGCCAGGGTTCAGCAAGGAGAGTTGACCGATCGCAGAGTTGAATCCGTCCTCCAGGGCACCGACACAGTCTACCTCAAAGAGCCGGATGTGGGCGACCAGCTCCACCCGACTCTTCAAGGCTGCTAAGTCCTCGGGCTCATCCTCGGCAGGTTGCAGGGCAACATTCATTTCCTCGACCTGTTTGGACAAGCGTTCGACTTCAGCCACCAGGCGATCCCTGTCTGCTCGAAGAAGTTCCCCTTCCTCGGTCAACTTCCCCGATTTCTCCTTCTCCAGGGTCAGCATCTCCCTCTCAGCATCGAGCATCGCAGTCTGCTCTCGGAACATCCCCTCGGAGCGTTCCAGAGCGACCTTCAACTTCCGCGAGCTCGCGGTCAGGGCCGCCTCTCCTGCTCGAGTTCTTCAACACGAGCAGAATCCCCTCCATCCTCGGATAGCACCAAAGCCATCTCGGCCATTTTTACCAGTCCATCCACGCTGGCGGCTAGATACGCCTTCCGTTCCTCTTTACTCATCTTTTTTATGGCCGCAGCTTCATGGGCAACGACTGTCGGAGGGAATCGCTCGAAAAAGCCCGCCTCTTCGAAGCAAGGGGGGAAGGCGAAAGATTTAACAGCACCGGCGTCCTCGCCGACAGTCGGACCACCTTCCACACGGGTCCTCTTCCTCTGCGTCAAAACGGCATTGGGGTCGATCTTCTCGACTTCTGGATCCGACGCGGGCCCCGAGCTCGAGGACGAGACCACCCTCGCCGGCTGAGGAGCATTTGGACTGTGTGGTGGGCCCATTCTCGTCGCCTGTGGGGCCTTCACGACCCTCCTGCCTCGCCTCTGGTCGCAGGATAATTTCAAGAGCCTTTCATGTCGACTAGCCATCGTACCTGCACAAAATAAAGGAGAAGTCAGTATCGAGCAAACTTCATAAATAAATGACGAATAAAGAATTTCAAGCAACAAACAACCTAACAGGCGGGCAGCCTGCCTGTATGTCGGGCACTCCACCAGCGCCTTGGTGTCAATCGGACGGGACTCGAACGTCGGGTAACCATCTTTGTCCAGGATGTCATCCCCTTCCCGCGTAATCCATCAGGCGGGATGGAAACTGTCGACAAACCGACAAAGAGCGCCATACGCCTGCTCGTCTTCCGAGCACATGTCCCCGGCGGCGGTATGGTAATAACCGGTCCCATGCTCGTAATGCCGGGACATCCAGTACACCGGGATTTTAGCCCTACGACCCAACACAGGGTTCCCGTCGTCGCCCATCATCGCCTCCCCATCATCATCGCTCACCGGCCCCTCCTCCTCGAAAAGGGAATTTAAAGCAGCGTCGGTAACTGGTCGTACCACATACCACTTGTCTTTAAACCCCCTCACGGAGTCCATATACATCTTAAAGAGTCTCCTCGACTGCTTCAGGGAGACCCAACTATGTTTCCCTCCTCGGGACTGACGCTGCAGGTGAAATATCCGGAAGAAAAGTGGGATGGTCGCCCCGATCCTCAGGTAGCGACACGTCAACTCAAACGCCCGGATGAAGGCGAGAGAGTTTGGGTGTAGCTGGGACGGGCCCAGCTCCAAGTGCATAAAGACCCCGGCCTGGAAATCAGTGAATGGCAGCCGCAGCCCTAGGTCTTTGAACGCGATCTCATACATCGCGAGGCTGTAATTCGGATAAACCGAGCAAATCCTTGCACGGGTTGACGGAAGCATGACTACGAAGTTCTGATGGAAGTCGGGCTGGTCTTGACCCTCTTCAATGACAGCGAATGGATGTCGGTCGTCCCGGCTGTATACCGACGCTATCCCCCGCGGCTCGACGCCCACCTATTCCAGCAAAGGGTCGGTCACGGTATCAATCAGGGTGACCGACTCGTCGGCACTATGTTCTTCACGGTCGCGGCGTCCGGAGGAGCTCGGCTCGTCCGCCATGGTTACCTGCAAAGCACGGGAAACCAGTCAGTTGAGCACGAAGTCCTACGCTCGACAAAATCATGTCGTCCCATACACGACTACATAAGTCCGTTTCCACGAATGGTTGCCTCCCCGACGTCCTGAACCCGGTGTTCTTCCTCAAACCAACTGCGCGGCCACTCTCCAAACATGTCGGCCCGAGGTATGAACATGGCGAGCCGCACCATGAAGCCCACGGCCAAGACCATGAACATACCGGGCGCGATCATGAATCAGGCGCCCTGGATCATGAAGACCCCGGGCAACTCTGAAGTTTATCACCTAAACTATGAATGTGTCGGCCACAAACATGCGTTTGCCGGTCCTAGACATGAATGTATCGGGCTAAGCACGAGTTTACCGGGCTAATCCCACGCGCACAGTCCTAAAACATCTACAAACGCCAGAAATCATGCATTCTAAACAGAAAAATGAAGAAGATAGATTACTTACTTGGATCAAAGAGTGGGATTTGGCTACGAAATGGAAGAATCTGTGACGAAAAGTCGCAACTGGAGAAATTCTGGAAGAGCAGCACCAGAGAGAGCACAGAGAGCAGAAAACGTATTATGGGGCCCAAGGTTCCTATTTATAGTGATGACGTGGAATACCAAACGTCACCTCGGGGCAACCACGGACTCCATCTCCTCGACGCGCTGCTCCCAACGCAATGATGACCCTACCCCCATAGGGTGGCGGCACAGTTCCCGAAAGATACCTCGTGTGCTCGACCGACGCGCCCGGTAAGGATCCCCCGCGCATCCACCACCGAGGACGTCTCCGAGCACGGCACGAGGAGGCCCCTCGAGGGCCCACACCTCTATCCCGGGCACGAGACCTCAACGAGGGAATAACTTGGGTTCAAGTCATGGCTCCTCGCAAAGGAACCACGACTTGGGGGGCTCCTGTTCTGGACTGGGTCCGACAGGCCCAAAAGCATTACTAAGGCCCAGTCCAAAGGGACTTACTGAGGACCACGCCGAGGAGATGTGTCACATCCGTGCCCGACATCCTTATGTCCAGCTCGACATCCCGCTGTCCAACTCCACGTGATGATGTCCAGCTCCACCTCCTGACGTCCAGCTCGACACCCTGCCGTCCAGCTCCACGTCCTGACGTCCAGCTCGACACCTGGCAGTTCCTCCATTGGGCCAAATCCGCCCGGCCCAATGAAGGAACCTTGGCCCAGCGCTGGGGGCTATAAATACCCTCTGTTTCCAGAGGGTCAGGTATTCATCATTCTAACCTCAACTTGCTATTATCTGCTCGTACTCCTACTTACTTCAGCATCAGAGTGTCTTGCAGGTACCCCCACCTCGTTCAAAAAAACTTTCTGCTCGAAGACAGCCGTGACGATCCATTTCTGATCAGGTCAGATCAGTTTTAATGTAATGATTCATAAAAAGTTGTATATAACAACAAAAAACACACATTTTAACAAAAAAAAGTACAGTATACTTTCTTTTGAAATCAGAATATGAGAAATACCTTAAGCAACTTAGTTTTCCCTGATTCAGGGGAGAGATTAACATCCATCTTCATTTCCGCTTGAGAATTTCCATCTTCAGTTTTCAATCTAACAAATATCATTTACATAATCTCATTTCTAGTTTAATTTAATTTTTTTCTTTTTTTTCAACATGGTTCTTGACTAATTTATTTATCCTGAAGTGTGTGGAGTATGTATGACATGACTTGCTTTGATATGATTTTTTTAATATTAATTTCAGTTAGCTTTTGTGTTAAAATTAAAGAGAATATGTCATTAAAACTTATTAATATTATAACATTTTGAAATAATAGCTGGTTGAGAATAATGGATCGAATAAACTCACAAGCAAGGAGAAAAATTTAGATGGATTGTCATATTATCATGAAATCAACTCCATTAAAAATCATTAAAAATGATTAAAATCAAATTAACTAATAATAAATACCCAAATTTTAAAATAATATTCCTTTTTAATAAATGTGATTTTGAAAGGATGTTTTTGGCTGTAAATTGATTATTATAGAATGATGACTGCATTACATTGCAATATACTATGTTCAAATATAGCGCAGAAGCTTTAATAATAATTATATATTAATAATAATTAAAATTTATCAAATAATTTAATATATCAATAAATTAATACATACAGACATTATAAGTCTTCTACTAATAATATTAATACAGTAATAATTAAAACATTAAAAAAAAAAATCAAAACGGTTTCAAAAGTACATAACCTATTTTACACAATCTCACTTGCTTACAAAATAATGGACTAAGTCGCTTCTATAATAATACACTAAATAGATATAAAAAAAATGTAATTAGAAAAATCAAAATAATAGATAGTTGCTAGGTAGTTGGATTATATGGTAAGATCCAAAAGAACATCTGATTCATAAAACAATGATACTAATTCACCTCAGAAAATCAAAACATCTTCCCATTCATAAAATCAAAAGTTCTTCGAAAGCATCTAACAATTCGGAAAAAATTTGAATTATATGTATGAATAAACCGAATAAAATTATCAAACCAATGATAAATAATACCATTAAAATGCAAATCCACAAGAAGTTAAAACTTTCATCCAATCATTATTTCACAAACAATAAAAATAAGAGTGGCCTCGGTGTGTGTAACAATGAGATCATTGATATCTCACTGAAATCCGGTAAGATAAACAAAACAAGTAGCAGAACTTAAACTAGTAAAAATCAATCAAAATAATTTTAAAAAAAATTTAAGATTAAAAATTTGTGCTCATAGCAATTTGGCCTCTATCTTATAAACATAGGTAAAAAAATGTTTAAAACAGTTAGAATAAAATATTATAAAATAGGAACGAACACTGTTAATTATTCATTAAAATAAATGGATATGAGTGCAGATACAAATATCTTACTATCCATCTTGTTGTTAGAATTAATTTATATTTTAGAAATATTTTTTTAGATATTAATATATTAATTTATATTTAAGAATATCTTTTTAGATATTTTTATATCTTTATTAGAGGATATTTAAGATTTTATTATACTCTAATTTTATGTATAAATAGCCTAGTGATGTAGGTCAATGTAATTCATTGTAAATCATTACTTCCTTATTTTTGTAGCCGTCATTAAATATATTTCTTTTGCCTTTCATCTCTTCTTTGTGCACCAACAATTAATATCTATAGCTCTGGTTCAAAATCCACGGGGAAAGTATTGGGCGATTGAGAATTACAATATTCTGAATCAATGTAATTTGAGAAACACTGCTTTATTGAGTTTCTGCGTAAATTGCACAAGATAGAAGATGAACGGAAACAACTGCGATATCCATTCCGAGCTTCCAGTATTTGATGGCAAAAACTGGATTCGTTGGAAGATCCAGATGCGCGTGTTGTTTGGTTCTCAAGATGTGTTAGATCTTGTCACCGATGGCTATGATCTGTTAGAAGCAGACGCAACAGAGGCACATAAGATAACACAGAAGGCGCTAAGGAAGAAAGATCAGAAGGCGTTGTTCTACATCCATCAATGTGTGGATACGAATGTGTTTGAGAAGATTGATGATTCTGAAATAGCAAAGGCTGCGTGAGACACACTGGTCAGATGTTACGGTGGTGACGCGTCAGTGAAGAAAGTGAAGCTCCAGTCTCTCAAAAAGCAATATGAGAATCTCAACATGAAGGACAATGAGAAGGTTTCTAAGTACATCTCTAAAGTGATTATGATCACTAATGAGATGAAAGCTTTTGGAGAAACCCTTTCTGAACAAGTAATCATTGAGAAGATCTTGAGATCTTTAACTTCTTAGTTTGATTACATTGTGGTAGCAATTGAATATTTCAAAAATTAGAGCACCATAAGAGTTGAAGAGCTGCAAAGTAGTCTAGAGGCGCATGAGTTGCGTATGACTGCGAGAACTTCTGAGAAGAAAGTAGAGCAACAGGCTCTGAAAGTAACTTCTGGTAAGAAGTATTCGAAGTAGACTTGGTCAGAAGCCAGGAAGAAAACTAATGGTGGTCAAAGGTCAGAAGCTTCAAACTCTGATAGGCAAAAGAATGTCCAGTGGAGAAAGGAGAAGTCTGACAAGAAGAATGTTCAGTGTTACTGTTGCAACAACTTTGGCCACTACGCTAAAGATTATTGGTCAAACAAAGAAAGGAAGTCAGAAGAAGCAAACATAGCTAGAGGAGAGTCTGATGATGAACCTATGCTATTTATGGATTATGAATCTGATGAGGAACCAATGAAATTGTCATTTTCTGATTCTGAAGGGTAAGAAGGTGACTCTGAATATTCTGACTCTGATGGAGTGTTTGAATACGAGTCAGAATTAGAAGATGGCACTGAAGATTTCGAGGACAAGTCAGAATCCGAAGAAGATTATGTTTCTAAAGAGTCAGAAGATGATGACTTTGGAAACTCTGGAGGTGAGTCAGATGGTGAATCTGATTCTGATGATTCTGATCCAAATTTTGATAGTCTAGAGTTTGGTGGTGATCATGCTTCTAGAAGAGAAAACTCTAAAGACATAGGTTCTGGAGGACAAGCTTCTAAAGATGATCAGGTTTCTGGTGGAAATCATGACTCTAAGGATGGACCTTCTGAAGGAGGAGCTTCTGAAGGAAATTTAGTCTTTGACGGTGATCATAATTCTGAAAGTGGAATTTCTGAAGGCATAGCTTCTGAAAGTGATCCAATTTTTGAAGATGGTATTTCTGAAGGTAGTGGTTCTGAACGATGTCCAAAAGATAACAAAGGTGGGGGCTTATGGTGGTAGTCAAACTTCTGAAGAAAGTCCAGAAGGAGATATTGTTTCAGAATCAGAAGGTAATTCTGAACAAGTTCAGAGGCCACATAGAGTCAGAAGCATCCCAAGAAGATTTGCAGAGTTTGACATGTTACAAGACACTAAAGTAGACTCCGAAGAAGAAGTTATTCAATGTGCAATATTAGTAGACTCTGAACCCGTGAGTACGAAAGAGGATCTTAAGCAGCAAGTCTGGTTGCAGACCATGAAAGAAGAACTTGATGCTATAGAGAGAAACAAGACTTGGAAGCTGATAGAACTTCCAAAAGGCAAGAAAGCCATCAGCGTTAGATGGGTTTTCAAGCAGAAGCTAAAGCCAGATGGATCAATTGGCAAACACAAAGCAAGATTAGTAGCAAGAGGCTTTCTACAGAAGCTTGGGTTGGATTACTCTGAAGTATTTGCACCTGTAGCGAGACATGAAACAATCAGACTAGTGATTATAATAGTTGCTAACAAGAATTGGCCTCTGATACACTTAGATGTAAAATCTACATTTCTGAATGGTTCTTTACAATAAGAGGTATATGTATCACAACCTCCTGGATTTGAGAAAAATAATCAGGAAGGGATGGTGTTCAAATTACACAAAGTCTTGTATGGATTGAAGCAAACACCCAGAGTTTGGGATTTGAAGATTGATTCATTTTTCAAGGGACAAGGGTTTCAGAAGTGTGAGATGGAGTATGGTGTTTATGTTCAGCATACTTCAGAAGGTAGTATGATTCTTGTATGTTTGTATGTTGATGACATATTGCTCACAAGAAGTTTTGAACAAGAGATAGCTGAGTTCAAGAAGGTTCTGATGAATGAGTTTGAGATGACAGATCTTGGGAAAATGAGTTTCTTTCTATGGATGAAATTTATGTACTCTGAGAAAGGAATCATTTTGCATCAGATGAAGTATGAACTTGAGCTTCTGAAGAGATTTAAGCTAGAGAATTGCAAAGTTTCTATCACACATGCTACAAATCAGAAGTTGGACTTTGATTCTGATGGAGAGGATATGGATGCTACAACCTTCAAACAGATGGTTGGTTCTCTGAGGTACTTGTGTAATACCAGACCTGATATTTGCTATGCAGTTGGAATGGTTAGCAGATTTATGAGTAAACCAAAGTGGTCTCATTATCAAGCTGCTGTCAGGATTTTGAGGTATGTGAAGGGAACTCTGAAGTATGGAGTGTTATTTGCATCTGGAAGAAAGATCGAATCAGAATTTCCGAGTTATTCAGATTCTGATTGGTGCGGAGATAGAGTTAATAGAAGAAGTACTTCTGGGTACTTTCAAATTTTTGGGAGGTCCATTTCTTAGTGTTCCAAGAAGCAACATGTTGTTGCACTGTCAATCTGTGAAGCTGAATATATTGCAGGCGCTCTGACTGCATGTCAAGTTGTGTGGATTCTGAATTTGCTGCAAGATCTGAATATTGAGGTAAATAAATCTCTGAAGCTGATGATTGATAACAAGTCTGCTATCAATCTTGCCAAGAACCCAATGTTGCATGGGAGAAGCAAGCACATTGAGATCAAGTATCACTTTCTAAGGAATCAGATTCACAATCGAATATTAAAAGTTGTGCATTGTAGCACCCATAAACAGCTGACAGATGTTCTAACAAAGGCTATCAAGACTGATCAATTTCTTAGTTTGAGGGATGAAATTGGTGTTGTTAGTTTTTGGTAAATATAAATTAAGAGATGGTGTTAGAATTAATTTATATTTTAGGAATATTTTTTTTAGATATTAATATATTAATTTATATTTAGGAATATCCTTTTAGATCTTTTTATATCTTTGTTAGAGAACATTTAGGATTTTATTATATCATAATTTTGTGTATAAATGGCCTAGTGAAATACGTCAATGTAATTCATTATGAATCATTACTTTCTTATTTTTGTAGCCGTCATTAAATATATTTCTTTTGTCTTTCATGTCTTTTTTGTACACCAACACCTATCTCATATCTGCACTATATATTTATATAATTTCATTTATATTAATATATGAAAATATATATTTATCAATTAAAAAAAATCGTTATTAAACTGTTACACATTTTAATAAAAATATTTATTTATTTCTTAATTCAATAATAATATCTTTAATTTTTTTAATATTATTATAAAAATTTAAATTATATGACATTTTATAATTAATTAATTTAATTTAATTACAAACGCGGATAAATAAACACGAATACGCGTGTTAAGATACCAATAAAATATAAACACGAGTGTGAATATTGGTGTTCAAACTAATTTGAACTCGAATATGAAAATTTTCTCAAACTACAAATATGAGACAAATACTATAATACCTTCCCCAAATTCTATCCATTACTTTTTCTATACTGAGACAATCAAGAATTTGTAATTAAATTCTAGATGAACATTTCATATCAGAAACTTTAGTCCACATAATATATAGTCACCGCAAAAAAAAAAAATCTAAGCAAACAACATCAAATCAAATTAAAACACAACAAAAATAGTTTTAAAAGTGATTAATCTAGAAGCAGAAAAAGCAATTTTATTGAAAATTACATAAATTTGCGTGGACAGATAAGAGCAGGATTTCTTTTCTTTTTCTATCTGGTATTTTTTTATACACCACACAAAATTTTAAAAATATTAAAAAAATTATAAATATATTTTTAAAATATATCTACACATATAATTATTTGTTTTCGAAATACATTTTCTTTTACAATTTAATTTGTTCTGAAAATTCCGAAATGCATTTTTAATTCCTAATATGACAGAACGGAAATTTGCAAAATCATCTAAAATAATAACTAATCCCCTTTTCTTCTCTACTCAATAGAATTATACCAATAAATAAATAATAGTCTTTAATTTTTCACCTTTAAATTTATATAATTATATCGAATATATCAAACTTCCAATAAAAGAATACAAAATTATAATGGAATCAGATCTAATAATCAATTCCACGGTCTAAATCATAATTTGAATTACAATCATATAACAGAAAACCAATCAAACACTACCATTGTAAATCACCAACCACATACCTCTTCTTTTGAAACTTTAGCATTGTTAATAATAATATAGTAATATATATATATATATATATATATATATATATATATATATATATATATATATATATATATATATATATATATATATAAGAATCAGAAATATATTTTCGGAAACTTCTGAAAATATATTATCGAAATAAATTAAATTATGAAATGAGACGTAGTTCAAAAACAAAAGAAATATATTTGTGGAGATACGCACCGAAAATACATTTCTGATTTTTCAGAATATTTTAATAAATACGTAAGATATTTTTTTACACTATAAAATAAAAAATATATATTATCTCAATTTACAGGGTGTCACCAAATTAGAATTTATGAGAATTGAAGTTACCAGAGACAACAGGTTTGTGCAAACTACAATGACCATGACGATGGGCTATTTAGTTTTTGGCCCAACTAAAGTACATATTCAAAACAACAATATACTTGGCAATTTCGCCCCTATATTCTCACCCCCCACATTCTAAATGAAATTACTATCATGCCGAATTCAAAAAAAAAAACTTCATTTTCTCACAACTTTTCTAGATATTTGACTTTAATATGAAATTAAAATATATAGTTTAAAAGATACTTATGTCATTTTTCACTAAATATATTAAAGTTTTATTAAAATATGTTGAATGGTGATTTTGAAGATGTGTGTTTTACTTCATTTTTTATGTAAAAATATGTGGGAAAATTTAAAGATTTTTTAACCTCTTTACTGAAAGATTAAAGAGACATAATGATCAATTTATTCATATTTCTTAATTTATAAGATGTGTAGAGTTTTATCGTGAAATAAAATAATTTGTGTTTCCAAATATTTGTGTTTGAGTGTTGATTTATTTTTTATTGGGATTAGTGAAATGAATGAAAAGGTATTGGTTGATTATTGTTTTTGAAAAATAATAATTATGATATAATTAAATTAATTAAATGAGAAATGTTTGATTGACATTTAGGAATAAGTAGATAATTATTTATTTTATTGATTGGATAAATGTTTGACAATTTTAGATAACTGATTTAACCATTTTAATGGTGATATCGCTCTCTCAAAACTTCGTACAAAACAACCATGAATCGTGGAAGGATCACTTGAGAAAATGTTAGAACGTGGGGAAATTGGTCGTAATGACGTGCATCATGGTGCATGATGGCTTGTCCGTCATGATGTACTGGCAATGAATCTCAAAGTCCTGGGTCTATGACGGGTCTCAGCATGGCTGACGGCCTACTCGTCACGGTCTTCAAGCGCTCCTTCCTTTCTCTTTTTTAGAAGTCTTGATTCCATGAGTATAAACCCAATGACACGTATGTATGCATATGACGATGAAGTGTATGCTAATTATAATTAAAATGAAGAGGGAAAATTTTAGGGTGCAACAGCTTCCCCTATTCGATCTTCTTTAACCAGAGGGTGAGATTGGCAGTAGCCTTTCGAACGATCAAGGTAAAAGAGGATTGAATACTTAATAGAACCGTAAAATTTGCACTCTGAAGCCAGTCGGGCATTATTTATTTTTTTGGTTTTTTCTGTAAAAAGTGGTTATCTGAAACAAAATTTTCTCAGAGATGTATGCCAGATCAGAGTTAGACACGCAAAATAACAGAGATTGAATAAATATGCCCGGTAAAGATATCAGACACATATCAGGAAGAAACTGGCCATAACAGACTTCCAACAAGGAAAGACGTACTTGCCTAACCAAGTGTGCCAGACAACTAGACTTTGAGGAGACACTGAAGGACTCCAACAAGGAAGGATGCACATGCTCAACCAAGGATGTCAGACAACTGGACTTTGAAGAGACACTAAAGGACTCTAACAAGGAAAAACGCACCTGCCCAACCAAGAATGTCAGACAACTGGCTTTGAAGAGACACTAAAGGACTCTAACAAGGAAGGACGCACCTGCCTAACCAAGGATGCCAGATAACCGGACTTTGAAGAGACACTAAAGGACTCCAACAAGGAATGACGCACCTACCCAACCAAGAATTCCAGACAACTGGACTTTGAAGAAACACTAAAGGACTCTAACGAGGAAGGACGTACATGCCCAACCAAGGATGCCAGACAATTGGACTTTGAAGAGACACTAAAGAACTCTAATAAGGAAGGACGCACATGCACAACCAATGATGCTAGAGAACTGGACTTTGAAGAGACACTAAAGGACTCTAACAAGGAAAGACGCACCTGCCTAACCAAGGATGCCAGACAACTGGGCTTTGAAGAGACACTAAAGGACTCCAACAAGGAAGGACGCACCTACCCAACCAAGAATGCCAGACAACTGGACTTTGAAGAAACATTAAAGGACTCTAACGAGGAAGGACGTACATGCCCAACCAAGGATGCTAGACAATTGGACTTTGAAGAGACACTAAAGAACTCTAACGAGGAAGGACGCACATGCACAACCAAGGATGCTAGAGAACTGGACTTTGAAGAGACATTAAAGGACTCCAACAAGGGATGTTAGCTAAGTTAACGGAAGGAGAACCTGGCCAACACAGGTAAATTAGAGTAAAAGAACTGATCAAAACATGACCTAAAAAAGGATATTGAACATATATGAGAAAGAGACCGACTAAATCAGACTCTAGAAGATAACGCCTGAACAAAGACGGACTCCAGGGAAAGGAAAACCAGCCACAAATAGGCTCTTGAAGAAAGAACGCCCATTAAAGACAGACTTAATGGGGATACAAATATATCAAATTTTGACCACACCGTCAATCAAATGCGAGCTTGCGAAGAAAAAGAGACCAACCGAAGGGGACTCCACACACAGATTCTGACCAAAACAGATCCCAATAGAATGCCGATCGAAGGAAAACTTACAAAAAAAGAAAGAGACTGGCCGAGGGGACTCTAACATAAATTTCCAAAACACATCGGACTTTTAAGTAGTTGCAAATGTGAAAGAACTACAGTATCCCTCAGGCCAAAGGCGGGGTGTAATTATCCAAGAGTGACAATCATCTGAATTACCACACACCAAGTATGGACACTCAAATACTTGAGAAATAAGAAAGATTATACATCGACTCTTACTCGCACTCTAACAGCAAAGCAAACATGGGTAAAATAACTTAGGACTTGCAAGGGCAAGGAAAGACCACAACTAACTTGGAAAAAGGAAATACTAAAGATCCAACTGGTGGTAAACCAAAGCAAACTATGTTGGGGAAACAAGATAGGATCACCCTAAAGGCTAGTTGCGGGAGTAATTCAAATCTGAACACATAACGAATCTAGTTATTTCAGGTAAACATAATTGGCTTATACCTCAATTCACGATTGAATTTTTTTTACAGTGTACCACCCCATACAATGGAAATACTATGCATTTTGGTGGAGGAAATGCAATGATGCATATTTCACGATGCACTGAGGAAAACATGACAATAATCGACTGTTGAGAAGATAAGGAACTTCTGAACGAATATCTTTGCACATCTGATCTTCTAATCGAGAATAGTAAATCTGAACTTCATGGAAACATTGCATATCTAAAACATCAACTTCCAAGGATCAAAATCATTAGGGAAGTAACTATAGGGAAGAATACTGCAAAAATAAATTACAGTCCAGAGAAAAACTTGAGCTCTGGTTAAACTTTTAACTTCCTGGGGATAAGATCCATTATCTCTTTCTGGGGATAAAGAGAACTTCGTTGGGAACCGGGATCTTCTTGTGTAGAGTTCTCAATGAAGGTAACTTCAACTGGAGAATCGTAGAAATTCTTAAATAAAAAGAATTCTGCTCAGACCATATTGGGGGTGTTATCGTTGGGATGCACATCTTCACTTGGGGAATAGAAATCATACCTTGATCCTAGAAACTTGAGATTCACAAAATCTTGAGATTCAAAACTCCACTGGGAATATCTCCAACAACCCTCTATCATTGGGGATAAAAGATCCCTAAACGGAATTCACATGTATACACCATATTAGGGAAACAGGATTTTGCATGATTTTCGTCACCAATGAGCTTTATTGGGGGAGAGAAAACTTGCCCTACTAGGGATAAGAGGGAACTGATCAAGAAAATCCTTGAAACTCGGCTTCGATTTGGGAGAAAGCTATATCTTCCACTGGGAATTAGAAAAGCTCTTGATAGCAATAGCAATGGTACAAGCTACATTGGGGAAGTCATCCTTACAAGATTTATGCCAACAAAGACTTGTACTGGGGAGAAGAAATTACTCCATTTGGAATAACAACCGCCTCCATGGGGATACCAATCAGAATCTCCCATAGGTAAACCAAAATCTCTTCAAGAAAACCTGACAGGAGAAAACTGCATTGGGGAGAAGATGCAAACTTCGTGGGGAGAACGAGCGTCAATCGCACTAGGGAAGAGGATGCCAACTTCATAGGGATATATCAAGATTATGAAATCAACAAAATAAAAGGATTCCCCTAAGAAGCCTTGAAATGAACATACTGCATTGGGGAAAAGGATTGCATAGAATCCTGTGATGATTGTGACTTGGCTTAAGCAAGGGTGCACACTTCAGCGGGGATTAAGCAGAGGTATGCTTTCACTGGAGATAAGGGATTCTGTTCGGGCGAGAGTACGCCTTCATTGGGAATATTGGATTCTGTTTTGAGAAAACATCTCTTCCATTGATAATCGCGTGTTGGTCACAATCAAACCTTCCTTTGTTCATTTGCTAGTACACTTCTGGTCATAAAAGACCAACAATACCTGCAAAAAGGGAAATTACAACAACATGCCCCGGGTATGGAATGACAACCATGGCCATCATCCAGACACCCAAAAGTTCAAGCATTTTCAGATATTTATATCATGTGCTGTAAAGCTTCAATGTTTTTAAATGCAAAGTTTTGCCAAAAATGCTAGACGCCTTTTCACAAACAAAACAGCAAAAATAAAAAACAAAGAGGCACAATTTGGATAAAAAATAATTCTATCGATTAATTAGCATGCAAATAGGTATTTAAATCAAGAAGCAATTCCTAAAAAGACATAATTGCATACAAAGCAACAAAAGAGAAATACAAAGAGGGCAATGTGTACGGATGTATCGGGTATCGGCTCTGCTATGACTCTTATAACTTCAAAGCTCCTTAGTATCTTGCTTTCTGAAAAAGTTGATTGGACTGATTCCTTATCCTTCCAAGCTAACCAATAGCAGTATAGAATGATAGCACAGATGCAACGTAGACCATATTCATTTGCTTTAAATCCCTAACTTTTTCCTAGATCGCCCTTTCGGGTTTTCAATCCACCGGGATACCCATTTTTGCCTAAGTCGCCTTTCCAGTTTTTCAACTTAGTGGGTGTACATCATTTCTTTTTCATTCTTTTAACTTCTTCTTTTTTATCCCTAATTTTTGCCCGAACCTTTTATTCATTTTTTTTGGTTCGCCGGGACGCCCTTTTTTGCCTGAGTCATCGACTCAACAGGTTTGTTTGTGCGAAGCATTTTCTAACTACATCTGCATTGACGAGGTGAGGGAAATCCTCTCAATCCATAGTTATGAGCATCATAGATCCTCTTGAGAATACTTTCTTCATAACATATGGTCCTTCATAATTAGGAGCCCATTTGCCCCTAGCACCTGTATTGTTGGGTGGCAAGATCCTCTTCAACACGAGGTCACCAGCTAGGAAATTCTGAGGACGCACTTTCTTATCAAAAGCTTTCTTCATCCTCTTATGGTATAACTACCCATGACAAATAGTTGTCAATCTCTTCTCATCAATGAGATTCAATTGATCAAGTATATTCTGAACCCATTCGGCTTCATCCAATTGTACATCTTCCATGATCCTTAAAGAAGGTATTTCCACTTCCACAGGTAGGACTGCTTCAATGCTGTATACTAGAGAGAATGGGGTTGCCCCAGTCAAATTACTCACCGAAGTGCGATAACCATACAAAGAAAATGGCAACATCTCATGCCAATCTTTATATGTGACAACCATCTTCTACACAATCTTATTAATATTCTTGTTTGTTGCCTCGACGTCACCATTCATCTTTAGAGGATATGGAGAAGAATTGTGATGCTTTATCTTGAAATTGTCACACAACTCTTTCATCGTCTTATTGTTGAGTTCGACCCGTTGTCAGTAATAATCTTCTCGGGAATCCCATAACGACAAATGATATTTTGTTTGATGAAACGAGTCACCACTTGCTTGGTGACATTGGCATAAGATATTGCTTCGACCCACTTTGTGAAGTAATCAATAGCCACCAGAACAAAACTATGTCCATTGGAAGCAGTCGGTTCAATTCGGCCAATCATATCGATTCCCCATATTACAAAGGGCCAAGGAGAAGTCAAAACATTCAGCGGGTTGGGCGACACATGCATTTTGTTGGCATAAATCCGACATTTGTAACTGATTCTTGAGTGATTGTAACAATCAATTTCCATGGTAGACCAATAATAACTTTCTCTAAAGGTTCGCTTGGCCATGGTATGCCAACTGGAATGCGTCCCAAAGGAACCTTCATGAATCTCTTATATGATCTTGTTTGCTTCGTGTCTATCCACTCATCTGAGCAAAACAGAGTCATAGTTTCTCTCGTATAGAACACCTTTATTAAGGAAAAACTTGGTTGAGTACTTCCACAAATCTTCTTATCTGTGATAGATGCACCCTTTGGGTATTCTTATGTTTCAAGATATCTTTTGATATCATAAAACCAAGGTTTCTCATCAGCTTCTTCTTCTATCTCGTAACAAAATGATGGCTCATCCAACCTTATAATGGTGATAAAGGGGGCTTCATTTTCCCATTTGACTTTAAACATGGATGACAGAGTAGCCAAAGCGTCTTCCAAATTATTCTCTTCTCTTGGAATATGGTTGAAATTAATCTCATTAAAATATGGGATCAACTTCATAGCATGCTTACGATACAAAATCAAATTTGGTTGAGGAGTCTCCCAGTCTTCGTTGATATGACTAATCACAAGAGCAAAATCTCCATATACTTCCAAGTTCTTAATTCGTAAATCAATAGCAGCTTCTAACCCAAAGATACAAGCTTCATACTCGACCATATTATTGATGCAATCAAAGTAAATTCTAGCAGTGAAAGGATTATAGAAACCTTCAGGAGAAGTAATTACATCACCGACACCATTACCCAATGCATTCGAGGCACCATCGAACACCATCGTCCATCGTGATCCTGGTTTGGGTCATTCCTCTGGGCCGGGAGTATTACAATCCCGTATGTATATAATGTCTTCATCAGGAAATTCAAACTTCATCGGCTGATAGTTGTCTTCCATAGGCTGGTGAGAAAGATAATCTACCAATACACTACCTTTGATGGATTTTTGGGTAGTATATTGTATATCATATTCAATCAAAATAATTTGCAACATGCTACTCTTCCCGTGAGAGTTGGATTTTCAAATATGTACTTGATCAGATCCATCTTGGATATCAAGAAAGTAGTGTAAGTCAACATATATTGTCTGAGATGCTTTGCTACCCACTCAAGTGCACAACAAGTCTTTTCCAGCAATGAATACCTCGACTCGCAATCAATAAATTTATTACTCAAGTAGTAAATATCATGTTCTTTCTGACATGTCTCATCATGTTAACCGAGTACGCAGCCCATATAATTTTCCAACACAGTCAGATACATTATCAAAGGTCCGCCTTCCACAGGGGGCAAAAGAATTGGAGGTTCCTGCAGATAATCTTTTATTTTATCAAATACCTCTTGGAAATTGTCATTCCACCTGACCATTTGATCTTTTTTCAATAGCTTTAATATCGGTTCACACGTGGCTGTAAGATGAGAGATGAATCTAGAAATGTAGTTCAACCTCTCGAGAAAACCACAGACCTCTTTTTCTGTTCTTGGCTCAGGAATTTCTTGTATCGCTTTTATTTTGGAAAGATCAACATAAATTCCTCTTTTGCTTACAATGAAGCCCAATAACTTCTATAATCTCACCCCGGAGGTGCACTTGTTAGGGTTCAACCTCAATCTAAATTTCCTCAATCTTTCAAACAATTTCAGCAAGTGGATAAGATGCTCCTCCTTTGTATGGGATTTGGAAATCATATAGTCAACATATACCTTAATCTCTTTATGGATTATATCATGTAAGAGAGTGACCATTACATATTTATACGTTGCCCCTGCATTATTCAAGACAAAGGGTGTCACTTTGTAATAAAATGTTCCCCAAGGTTTAATTAAAGTATTCTTCTCCATGTCTTATGGCGCTATCTTAATCTGATTGTAGCCAGAAAACCCGTCCATGAAGGAAACCACTTTAGCTTAAGCAGCATTGTCAACCAGAATATCAATATGAGGGAGCAAAAAATCATCTTTAGGGCTTTCTTTGTTCAAGTCCCTATAATCCACACACATTCTGACTTTACCATACTTCTTAGGCACTGGTACAATATTCTCAATCCATGGCGGATAAGAGATAACTTTCAAGAAACCCGCATCAAACTATTTTTGGACCTCCTCTTTGATCTTCTTAGACATCTCAGGATGAGTTCTACGAAGATTTTGTTTAACCGGAGGACAACCTTCTTTAAGAGGCAATTTATGCACAACAATATCAGTATCTAGCCCTGGCATGTCTTCATAAGACCAAGCAAAGATATCCACATACTTACAGAGCATTTCAACCAATCTCTTCTTGACACTGCCTTCTAATGCGGCCCCGATCTTGACTTCTTTTCAGATCTCCTTGGTACCTAAGTTGATCACTTCAATAGTCTCTTGGTGCGGCTGAAAGGCCTTTTCCTCTTGCCTCAAAGATCTGGCTAGCTCTTTGGGAAGTTCATAATCTTCTTCAGCTTCTTCATCATCTTGATAGATTGGATTTTCAAAGTCATAATGAGCCATAGCAGAATCATTATCGATAAAATCCTGGATTAATAGGGGACAATATCTACATGATTATGATTTTGTTTTTATTTTAGTTTTAGATTTAAAAAGAGAAACAAAAACACATTGCCAAAAAATTTGAAAAATAAAAAGAAAGACATGGAGCGGAATATTTGAATGCAAAAAGATGTCCTTTATTGATGATAATTTTGAAAATAAAAATATTGTGGCCCTACAGCATGATCACTACATCTTAGGCAGGACGTAGGATTTATTTCATGATAAAAATAAAAGAAAATTACTCTTCATAGCGGGTGACTTCGATGACGTTGTTGTACCCAAAAATTTTCCCTCCCATTTTCTCAACATTTTCTCATCACAAAGGCCTTTGGAGCTCAAAGATCCAGTTAGGTTTTCCCCTGCAAGACTTCTCTTAGCACTGTTGACCCAAATTAGGGTTTGTGTTTGCACAAAGATATTTTGAACTAAAATTCCTAAGATGACTTTCATGCTTCATGTTGGACTCCCAAGTTTACCCATATCAAGTTTCAAGCCTTGATTCCAACCTTTGCCCAGTCAATTGGACAGTTGACCTAGAAATCAGCTGTATTGGGGAAAAAGTCAACTGTGACCAATTGACAGTCAAACTTCATGAAAATTGATCCACATCAACATTATGAACTCATATGGACCATTTGATCAAGTTTGGATCACAATTCCACAAGAAATTTGATCAGATCACCAA
This sequence comes from Vicia faba, assembly GCA_948472305.1. Taxonomy (NCBI): domain Eukaryota; kingdom Viridiplantae; phylum Streptophyta; class Magnoliopsida; order Fabales; family Fabaceae; genus Vicia; species Vicia faba. Next base: position 47,311 of record CATIWC010003022.1, read on the forward strand.
AAGGGCAAAATGGTTATTTTTAGGGTTTTGACTGCACAAAGGCAATTTTTGACTGTTTGACCTAGCCAATGGCAAACCAAGCTCACATATGGACTCAAGGACCCCATGGAATGGTCTTGACATACTCAACAAGTTCAAAAGATTCCAAATGCACAAGATTGACAGTTGAATTTTCCAGTCAATTGATCAATTTTTGACTGTATACTGAAAAGTCAAACTTTGACTTTTTGGTCAAAATCAAGTGTCAAGATTCATTTTTCATCAAAACATGCCAAATCATGAAACTTGTTCATCAAGAAATCAAGAATTGCAAATTAGGGTTTGAAATGAAGATTTTTCATAACTTAGAATTTTTCTAAGTTATGAAAAACCCTAATTTTTTCCTAACTTTGTCCCACTTTCTCATCAAGATGCATTTGGATTCAAGGAAAAGTCAAAACATGAAAGTTGTAGCCCATTGCAAAATATACAACTTTGATTCACAAAGTTTCCCCAAAAGAAGCTTGTAGCTCAAGTTACAATTTTTGGAACAAGGGTACCAAACCATTCTTAACTTAGAGAAATTTTGACCTATTCTAGGCAGGATTTTTGCCTAACTTCAAGATCACTTTTCACATGCTTCCACTTGGAATTTCAATTTGCATTGTAAAGATGGATTGTAGTACACATTCCAAGCTTTCCAAAATGTCAAAGAACTCATCAAACAACCTTATGGTTAGAGACAATCGAATTTGGCAATATGGGAAAAACTCACTTTGTTCTTGGCCAATTTACATGTTCATGACTTGTGCAAATTTTCAAATCAGCATGCATAAGCTAGTTACAGGCCTCTAATCCCATCTGCACTCAATAATTAAATTCCAATCCATTATGTGTTAGCATTATTTTGTGCATTTGGACATTACATGAAGAATTAAGCCTTAATTGGAAAAAGCACTATATCCATTTTGGTAAAGTTGCACTTTATGTCAAATGCAAATCCAAGCAAGTACAATGCAAATCCTTTTGGCACAAGTTTATGAACTAATCCCACTAATCAAGGAGAGATTATGCAACATGCTTGAGGGGCCTGTACAAGCTAGAAACACCACTTGACATTTTCTTGCTTAAAGTTGAAGTAACCTTGCATAACAAACACAACTCTCATTTTCTGTGAACCAGAGCTTAAGCAAAGATTGTAAACACATTCTAAACATTCACCCTGACCTAAAACACGAGCCAACCATCTCCATTGCCTTCTCAAACACAGAAACACCATAGAACTGCCAAAACAGGGCACCTGCTGCAGATTGAGTTCCATAACTCAATCCATTCGTGCATTCCTACTAAAACCACTTCAAACACTTTCCCTACCATCCATACAAACTGTCCAAAGCATTAGAAGCAGACTGTAACACCCCTAACTAACATCACCATTTTTATTTTTCTGTTTTGTAGTTGAAGTGCCATAACACGATTCTCTTGGTTTCCAAGCAAACTAAAGGTTGGAATAACATCCTGAGACATCAAGGAAGCTATACAAATCATTACCTTGCCTTGTAAGCATCTCCATTATTGCACACGATTCCAACTGAACAGGTAAGTTCATGAACTTGTATCTCTCTATCCAGGCATTGTTAGGTTTAGATTTGTGAAGAAATTATGTCACATTCATAGCTCTGAACATGCCCATATCATTAGTTTTCATTTATGTTATGTATGCTTAGAGAATTTTAAGTCTGAACATTAAATAAAAACTAGGTCAGGAATTGGGGGAGAAGAAATTCTCTCTCATTTCTAAGAGTTAGGATGAGTTCTTTATATGTCCAGAATCGTGGCTTGATGCTTGACATTTTTCATGTTGTAAGTTTGTGCTAAAAGTCCAGGAATCAGGAGTTGTGTTTGAAGCATCAGAGGCGCGCGTTTTTTCAATTGGTTGTCTGAAGGTTGAAGACAACCTTTCTTGGGCTGGGCCTGAGATCTCTTTTCCTTTTCACACCATGCTTTTACAGTTGCACCCCCTGACCCATTTTGAGTTTTATTTGCTATTTTTAATTTTTTCTTTTTGTTTCTGATTTGTTATTTTTCATTAAAACATAAAAAATATAAAAAAAAATTTTTCCCATATTTTTTGCATTTATTTTGATATTTATTTGGTTTTATTAGGTTTTTGTAAATAAATAAATAAGTATACTTTTATTTTTCAATACAAAAAATAATACACACATATTTTATTTCTGATTTTTATTTTATGTTATCTCTTGAAAACATTTTATAATAAAAATACTTTTTTTAAATATATATATATATATATATATATATATATATATATATATATATATATATATATATATATATATATATATATATATATATATATATATATATATATATATATATATATATATATATATATATATATATATATATATATATATATATATATATATATATATATATATATATATATATATATATATATATATATATATATATATATATATATATATATATATATATATATATTTAGTATTTAGTGAATATTATAAATATTTAGGTATTTATTAGTATATTAAAAAATACAAAATATATATATTTTTATTTTTATTAATATTTAACATTAAAAATACTTTTTTGACAAATATACTCCTCTTTTATTTATTTTTTGTACATAACTAATAAATATTGTACATATAAAATAATTAATACCTTTTATTTAATAAATTAGGGTTTTGTCCTAAATATGAAAAATACCCAAAACTAATACTTTTTATTTTTTTGTTTTCTTGACACATAAAAAACACTTTTTAGATATACATACAAAAATCATTTTTGCATCTTGCATATTTATCTTATTTTATTTAATTATTGCACATTCAATAATTTGTATAAATTCCAATTTAATGTAATAGTCTAGGGTTTTAATTCTTATCAAAATACCCCCATTTGAACATTTGTACCCCCCATCCCATATATTGTGTTGTAATAACTTAGGAACTTTATTTTTCGCATTTACAAGCTTTCTAAAATATGCCATGCTAGAATTAGGGTTGTATGCGAATCAATTAACCGAAATAGTTTGACCTAACTTCAAAGATAATAAGCATGAAAATGGACAACACTAATCACACTTGCACCCCTAGGGTATTCCACTTGTTGCCTTCAATAATGGACCATATTGCATGTTAGGTCTCTTTGGGTAAAACAAAACAATCAAATGATCACAGTCCCTCGATGACGCTTTCGAAAGTTGCCTAAAAATGATCAAGTCCCTCCAAGGAAAAATTGCCCAAAGATACTTGGCACCATTGCAATTATGGTCTAAACGATGACTCGCACCCGTCCCTTTCACATCCTAACACAAGATTGTCCACCAAATACAATGGTGGAACAAAGTTGTTAAAAGGGTTAAAACATAAGCAAAGATCTTTGGAAAATTTAGGGTAGACAACTTTTGGTTACTTGCTAACTTGCAAAACAAAACACTTGCCTATTTTTCAAACCACACATCAATACACTTTCAAAACAACTTTCAAAAACATTAAAAACCTTTTCAAAAGACATACACCTTTGTATACATCCCAACATGGATCATTACAAAGGTTGCCACCACATCGGTCTCTTTTCAAAATATTTTTCAAACCCACACACAAAGCACCATTTCAAACAATTGAAAATCAAGGCAAGTTGATCTAAGCAAGTAACTAAGAGCCCATGGATAACCATGGATAGAAAGGGTGCTAATACCTTCCCTTTCTATAATCTACTCCCCGAACCCAAGAAAACATCTCAAAGGTTTTTACTGTGCTTTTTAACCTTTCCTTAGGATAAAATAAAAAGTCGGTGGCGACTCTTGATCAACCGAAACATTTGCGAAAACAATCGCAAAACCCAAGTCAGTTCTCCCACCGTATCACAGAACTGGCGACTCTGCTGGGGATAACTTTTAAGTGGAGTAACCTTAGGGCTTATATCACCCTCTTGCATGACTAATTGTTTGATTTGTTTGCTTTATATCTTGGCTCTCTTATTTGGGTTTACAATCCTACACCCGGATTTTGGGAAACATTCATAGATAGCAATACGTTGTGGAAACTGTGCGGGGTATACCGACACGGTCGAAGCAATAACTATATTAATGTGACATATTTGTGAGTACCGGTAACCCTTGAGTTCAATCAAGGAGAGTACGGGGCCGCTGAGTGATGTCACTAAGCACTAATGACCTAGAACCTTACTTGACCATCTTGGCCTTTTATTAGGGGTAGTGAGATGACCGGCTTTGGTGCAGTCCGAAGTTGGTAGATACTCGATACTACACTCATTGAGGGTTGTTTTCTTGGAATATTTTGGTCGCTAGTTAAGTGGCTAAACCAAAACAATGAACAATGAAAACAATCCAATGATATTGAGCTCCTTAGAACCCGATTACTATTTATAGGACAGGTTTTTAAGCCAACTACACTCAAGAGGGTACTTACCTATGAAACCCCATGCAAGCCTGAAACTAGGGTTTGGTGTGATTTGCTTGTACATATGTTTGTGCATACATCATGAACATCTTAAAGCATCATATGCATTTACTAACCACTTCAAGGGTTTGAATCTTCATCTTTGTTCTTGTTTTGTAGGTCATGGAAATTCCTCGCAGAAAAACCATTCAAGTCAACCTTGTGAGAATCCCTCCTCAACTCAAGGAGCTCACATCAAGAATTCCGGAAAGCTCTTCCTTCAGTGAAAGACATGGTAGACTGCTCAGCTTAGTCAACACCAACATTGAAGAGGACATGATGAAAGTGCTATTCCAGTTCTTTGACCCTCTTCACCACTGCTTCACTTTCCCCGACTACCAGTTGGTGCCCACTTTGGAGGAGTTTTCTCAACTCCTGAGAATTCCTATCCTTAATCAACTACCTTTCAACGGTACGGAAAAGGAACCAAAGCCTGAAGATGTTGCTCGAGCATTACATCTATAACCATCCGGCATCAAGGGGAATTGGGAAACTAGAAGCGGCGTCAAAGGGTTCTTAGCAAAATTCTTGTTTGAAAAGGCACAAGAATGTTGGAATTCATTGGACCTACAAGCCTTTGAATAAATTGTGGCACTCCTTATCTATGGGTTGGTCTTGTTCCCAAATCCTGACCAGCTCGTAGATGTCAACACCGTCAAAATCTTCTTGTCCAGAAACCCAATACCAACATTGCTTGGGGACATTCTTCACTCATTTTACACTCGAACAATGAGAAAGAGGGGTGTTCTCATGTGTTGTACTCCTCTCCTTGCAAGGTGGTTTATTTCGCACCTTCCACAATCTGTCTTGAAGAATGACCAAGGCTCAAGGTGGTCCCAACGGTTGATGACTCTTACTCACTCTGATGTACATTGGTGTTCTCGGTCCATAGAAAATGTCATCATCATCGATCGTTGTGGAGAGTTTCCTAATGTTCCTTTACTTGGAATCAGAGGAGGTATCACCTACAACCCTTTCCTAGCTTTGAGGCAATTTGGATATGCACGAAGAGATGGTCCTCACGACATGTTGATTCCTGACCTAGTTTTTGACTTCGACAACAATGTATAAGGACTTTGCCAAAGATTCATCAGAGCTTGGAGGATGCCCAACAAGGTTTACAGCAAGACACTGGGACACAAGAACTCCATCCCTCTTGAGCCTTATCTCAAGTGGGTACGAGCCCGAGCCCAGAGTCTAATGATGCCTTATCCTCATGTTCTCCCTGTGATTAAAGAGCCCGTCAAAGAAGGAGAGGTTCCCTACACCATCCTACATCCTGACATGCCTACATCGTGGGAGGAGATGCAGAAGAGTTGGATCCAACTCAAGGAGGAACAGAACACTTTTGAAGCCAGCTTCTACGCCAGCGAGAAGAAGGTTTTAGAGCTCACCCGCCGACTCCATGAGCAAGAGACCCTCAACACCTACATCTCACCAAAGAGGATGCGCAACGTCTTTTTACCTTGAGAAATTTGTAATATTTGGCCCATGGGGCATTTATGTACTAACAAATTTCTTCTTATTAATATGACGTGCGTTCTTTTTGTCTGCAACAATTTTGAATATTCTAAATCCTTGAATGCATTGCATACATAAGCATACCATTCATCATGTGCATAAACATGTCTCTTCACCAGGTTTCCTTATCTTTCTGCTGTTTATTTCAGTAAGATGGATCTCGAGCAAACAGTCAAGGACCTGCAATCTCAAAATGCACAATTTCAGCAACTCCTGATGACCTTGGCTAAGGGTCAGGAGGATCTAAAGGCCCTAATGGGGAACAAGGACCAAGTGAAGAAGAAGAAAAAGAGAGTCGGGGTGGCTACTTTAGGGAGAAGGTTTGAAGGAGAAGCCCGAAAAGTGCTTGAATTTCCCCTACTTCTGAGGAGGGAACCAGTAAAGGGAATGCGGCTGCGGTACCTTCCGAGTCTGATATGGAAGAAGAAGAGGCTGAGGAGGACGAAGACTACTCTGATCAACAATACCCTCCTGCTGATGATAAATACAAAGATTTAGAAGACAGATTGGCAGCTATGGAGCTGCAGAGAGTTCCGGGTTTGGATTTCGAAGACTTGGGTTTGGTTGCTGGGATTGTGATTCCCCTAAAGTTCAAAGTGCCGGTATTTGTGAGGTATGACGGGCTGTCCTGTCCAAAAATGCATCTCAGGTCATATGTAAGGAGAATCCAACCTTACACTTCGGACAAAAACCTTTGGATCCATTTCTTTCAAGATAGCCTTTCTGGGGCCCAACTTGAGTGGTTCTATCAGCTAGATGGAACCAGTATCCGAAACTGGGAAGACTTGGCCACCGCCTTTTATAAACAATATCAGTACAATTCTGATCTCGCTCCCACGCGTACCCAACTTCAGGGTATGTCACTGGGAACGGGCGAAGGATTCAAAGAGTATGCACAAAAATAGAGAGACTTGGCTGGCAGGGTGCAACCTCCTTTGACCGACCGTGAACTTGTTGACATGTTTCTAGGGACCTTGTTTGGTCCATTTTTCAATCATCTAATTGGTAACTCCTCCGCTGGGTTTACGGATTTGATCTTAACAGGCAAGAGAATAGAAGCTGGCATCAAGTCAGGCAAGATTCAGAAGAGTGCCTCCGCAAGTACTGAGAAGAAGCCTTTCAAAAAGGAGGCTAGTGCTGTATATGGCCCTAGAAGACAAGTTAAGCCAGAACGCCGCCAAGCCGTCAATGCATTGGTGATTTCAAAGCCCGTTGCTGCTCCTCAGCAGTACAATCAACAAAGGGGTGAAAGGCCCAAAAGGCCGTACACTCGGCTGAGTATGACCTTGTCACAAATCTTGCTGCAACTGCTATCGACCAACTTGGTGACCATCAGAGAGGCCCCGAAGGTCGTGAATACTGCATCCCCTAAGTATAACCCAAATGCCCGTTGTGCTTATCATTCTGATAGCCCCAGGCATACTACAGATGATTGCTGGGCCCTGAGAAATAAGGTTCAAGACCTTATTGATGCGAAGGAAATTCAGTTTGAGGCGCCTGAGAGGCCAAATGTTGTAACTGCTCCTATGCCCCAGCATAGAGTAAATGCTGTCGAGGAAGATTTATATGCTGTTTCGGTGAATGATGTTGCTACCCCTCTATTGACTGTTAAGAGGAACCTACTGTTGGCCGGTTTATTTCCGGGTTGTAGCAAGGGTTGCCTCCTGTGTGCTGTTATCCCTACCGGTTGTCCGCTGCTGAAATCAGGCATCCAAAGTCTGATGGATAGCAAAGAAATTCTGTTCAAGAAGACCGCTGTTCCGTTTGTTTCCGCTGAAGAAGTATCTGTCGTCACAATTTTCAACAATCCTACCAAGGCTCCCCCAAAGAAGCCAGTCCAAATCATGTCTGTTGCACCCATTGTTATTACCGTTCCGGGGCCCCTCCCCTATGAATCTGACAAGGCTGTCCCATGGCATTATGGGGCAGATGTGTATGTGCTTGGAGTGAAGCAGGAGTTCAACACCGGTACCAATATCAGTAACATCACTGGTCCCGCCAAGATTACTCGCAGTGGCAGGCTCTTCTCGCCTGATATTGCACCACCAGTTATCCGAAAACCTCTTATCATCACACCCGCAAGTGTGCATGTTTCCCTTCCAAATCAAGTTCCTGTGTCTACTACTGCCGCCGAGTCCTCTGATACTCGGGGCAAAGGAGTTGCTACCGATTTGCCTGCCCGGACGGAGGCACCAAAAAAGACCGCTGTTAAAGCCTCCCAGCAAGAGATGGAGGAAATCCTTAAAATCATTAAAAAGAGTGACTTCAATGTTGTTGAACAGCTGGGGCATACCCCCTCCAAAATCTCTATGCTATCATTGCTGCTATGCTCAGAGGCCCACGCCAAGGCCTTGATTTCATTTCTAAAAACAGCCCATGTGCCACAAGAGACATCTGCAGATCAGTTCACTGACTGTGTGGCTAATTTGACCGCTGACAATGGTTTAGGTTTCTCAGATGCTGATCTTACCGCCAAGGGGAAGAACCACAATGACGCCCTGCATGTCTCCATAGAATGCAGGGGCACTACTCTTGCACACGTGTTGGTGGACACCGGTTCTTCCCTGAATGTATTGCCCAAGAAGGCCTTAGACCGCTTGGATTGTGAGGGCCTGGAATTGAAGCCGAGTAACATCATTGTTAGAGCCTTCGACGGTTCCAAGAGGATGGTGCACGGTGAGGTAGACATTCCCATTCGCGTGGGATCCCAAGTCTTTGACTCAACGTTCTATGTGATGGATATTCGTCCATCTTATTCCTGTTTGTTGGGGCGACCTTGGATTCACAAGGCTGGGGAGGTAACATCCACTCTACACCAGAAGCTCAAATACCCTGTCAGAGGGAAGATTGTTACTGTGCAGGGAGAGGAGGAATACATGGTAAGTCACCTGAATTCATTCCGGTATATCGAGATGGACGGGGAGTTTATTGAAACCCCCTTTCAACATTTTGAAGAGGTACCTCCAACGTTGGCGTCAGCTGAGACAGTGGTTGAAGAAGACTTTCCTTTGAAGATGGCTTCCCTGAAGGATGCCCAGGCTGTAATCGAGAAAGGCAGGTGTGCAAACTGGGGTCAACTTCCTGACTTCACTCAAAAGACCGACAAGTTTGGGCTGGGCTTCACTGCAGAGGCTCAGAAGGTTGTTCGCAAAGAAAGGATCAGAAAGCCTCCGATGTTCATCACCAACCCAAGAGTGAATGCTATCGAGGAGGACGTAGAGGAAGCAGAATTTGACAGTTGGATCTATCCAACAACCAACAACGGACCAAGCAACTGGACGGCAAAAGATTTTACACCTATTACTTTTTTCACCCAGTAATGAACTCTTTTATTTTCAATTTGTAACAAACAATATGTTGAAACTTTTATTGGCTCGGTGTCCTACCCGGGGCACTGTGGCTCCATTTGTGAGGGCTTTTTGTATGACATTTCCATATATCATTAATCAAAACATTGGACGTTTGTTGCATTTCAAATCTTGTGCTTTTTCTTTCTTTGTTTATATATTGCAAAACAACTATATTTACACACACTCACTTATACAGGTTCCAATCCACTCTGGATCTCGCTGGTAACAGCTCTGCTACTGCCAGTTATGACTTCGAAAATCCGATCAACTTAGCCGAAGACGAGGGTGAAGATGATTGCGAAGTGCCTGGTGAACTTGCAAGACTGCTACTCCAGGAAGAGAGGGCCATTCAGCCGCATGAAGAGCCTGTGGAAACGGTAAACCTGGGTACTGAGACAGATAGAAAAGAAGTCAAGATTGGTGCCAATCTAGAGCTCAGCATGAAACAACGATTGATCCAGATGCTGCATGATTACATGGAAATCTTCGCTTGGTCGTACGAAGACATGCCTGGTTTGGATGCCGACATTGTAGTTCATCACCTGCCTACCAAGGAAGATTGCCCTCCGGTGAAACAAAAGGTCCGCCGCATGCGCCCAGAGATGTCCGAGAAAATCAAAGCTGAGGTCATGAAGCAATTTGATGCCGGGTTTCTAGCAGTGACTTCTTATCCTCAGTGGGTGGCCAACGTGGTTCCAGTGCCCAAGAAGGATGGTAAAGTCCGAATGTGTGTTGACTACAGGGATTTGAATAGGGCCAGTCCTAAGGATGATTTCCCTCTGCCTCATATTGACGTTCTAGTTGATAATACTGCTCAGCATAAAGTTTTCTCTTTCATGGACGGCTTCCCAGGGTATAACGAGATCAAGATGGCTCCAGAAGATATGGAAAAGACTACCTTTGTTACTCAGTGGGGCACCTTCTGTTACAAGGTCATGCCTTTTGGGTTGAAAAATGCTGGGGCAACCTACCAACGGGCCATGATTGCTTTATTTCATGACATGATCCACCATGAGATCAAAGTATACGTTGATGATATGATTGCAAGGTCCCAAACTGAGGAGGAACACCTTGACCATCTGCGGAAGCTGTTTGACCGATTGAAGTTATACAAACTGAGGTTGAACCCAAACAAATGCACCTTTGGGGTGAGGTCTGGAAAATTGCTGGGTTTCGTCGTAAGCGATAAAGGTATTCAAGTGGACCCTGCCAAGGTAAAAGCCATACAAGAGATGCCGACTCCCAAGACAGAGAAAGAAGTCAGAGGCTTTCTAGGACGACTGAATTACATTGCCCGATTCATCTCGCATCTAACTGCTACCTGTGAGCCGATCTTCAAATTACTAAAGAAAGATCAGGTAGTACGTTGGAATGATGAATGTCAGGCCGCTTTCGAAAAGATAAAAGAGTATCTCCAAGAACCACCCATTCTTATGCCACCAGTGGAAGGGAGACCTCTAATACTATACCTGACAGCTCAATGGGGTGTGTGCTGGGGCAGCATGACGAGTCTGGCCGAAAAGAGCACGCTATTTATTACCTGAGCAAAAAGTTTACCGACTGTGAGACTCGGTACTCACTGCTCGAGAAAACTTGCTGCGCTCTGGTATGGGCTGCTCGCCGGTTGAGACAGTATATGTTGACTCACACTACTCTTTTGATTTCAAAAATGGATCCGATCAAGTACATATTCGAGAAGCCCACTCTGTCCGGAAGAATAGCAAGATGGCAAATGATCTTGACAGAATATGACATCCAATACACAACTCAAAAAGCCATCAAGGAAAGTGTATTGGCAGATCATTTGGCGCACCAACCTGTGGACGATTATCAATCATTGAATTTTGAATTTCCAGACGAAGATATCATGATAATAACTGATTGTGAGGTACCTGGACCGGATGAAGGACCTGAGGAAGGATCCCGATGGTCTATGCATTTTGACGGAGCCTCGAATGCTTTGGGTAACAACATCGGCACTGTGATCATATCCCCTAAAGGTACTCATACTCCACTCACTGCCCGTTTATGTTTCAACTGTACCAACAACATGGCAGAGTATGAGGCATGTATCATAGGTCTTCAAGCTGCAATAGACTTAAGGATCAAGTTTCTGAGTGTCTTCGGAGATTCCGCTCTCGTGATCAATCAAATCAAAGGCGAGTGGGATACGAAACACCCAAATCTTATTCCTTACAAGGAGTATGTACTGACCTTGCTTCCCCACTTCGAAGAGATAACTTTTGAACACTTCCCAAGAGAGGAGAATCAGTTAGCCGACGCACTAGCTACGATGTCTTCAATGTTCAAAGTCAAATGGGACAACGAGGCTCCCCGGATCATTATTTGGAAGTTGGACGAACCTGCATACTGCTGCGATCTTGAGGCCGAAGAGGTAACCGAAAACCCCTGGTATCATGAGGTGAAGAGATATTTAGAAGCTCAAGAATACCCCGAAGGCGCATCGGTCAATGACAAGAAGTTCTTGAGAAGGTTTGTGGCAAAATTCTTCCTTAGCAACGGCATTCTCTACAAACGAAACCATTATTCGACTTTACTGCGTTGTGTGGATAAGACTGAAGCAGAGAAGATCATGGTAGAACTACATGAAGGTACATTCGGAACACATTCCAGTGGACATACCATGGCGAAGAAAATCCTTCGGGAAGGATATTTCTGGTCCACGATGGAAGCCGACTGTTACCAACATTCTCGAACTTGTCATAAATGCCAGATCTATGCTGATAAGGTGCATATCCCTCAGGTTCCTCTAAACGTCCTGACGGTACCTTGGCCTTTTGCAATGTGGGGCATTGATATGATCAGCGAGATCCGACCAACGGCATCCAACGGGCATCGCTTCATCTTGGTAGCGATTGACTATTTCACAAAGTGGGTAGAAGCAGCTTCCTACGCCACCGTAACCAAGAGTGTCATGGCACGTTTCATTCGGCACAACCTGATCTGTCGGTACGGCGTCCCGGAAAGAATCATTACGGACAATGGTACCAATCTTAACAACAAGATGATCACTGAGCTCTGCAAGCAATTCAAGATACAGCACCTTAACTCTTCTCCTTACCGGCCGAAGATGAATGGGGCTGTAGAAGCAGCTAATAAAAACATCAAGAAAATTGTGCAGAAGATGACAGTGACCTATAAAGATTGGCACGAGATGTTACCGTTTGCTCTTCATGGGTACCGTACCTCAGCACGGACGTCAACCGGGGCAACACCCTTTTCCTTGGTCTATGGCATGGAGGAAGTCTTGCCGATTGAATTCCAAATACCCTCTCTCCGGATAATGAAGGATGCAGACTTGAGCGAAGATGACTGGATCCAGACTCGACTTGATCAATTAAACTTAATTGACGAAAAGAGACTCACCGCTATCTGTCATGGTCAGACGTACCAAAAACGGATGATCAGGGCATTTAACAAGAAAGTCAGACCATAAGAGTATCAAGTTGGGGACCTAGTAATCAAACGCATCATCCTTCCTCAAAGTGATCCCAGGGGCAAATGGACCCCTACGTACGAAGGGCCATTTGTGGTTAAACATGTGTTCTCAGGAGGAGCCATGATTCTAACCACCATGGATGGTGACGACCTTCCTCACCCCGCCAATGCAGACATAGTAAAAAGATACTACGCATAAGTAAAAGACCCGCTAGGTTGACATACCTAGGCAAAAATAAGGGCTTCCCGGCGAACCAAAAGGGTTCGGGCAAAAATAAGGGATGAAATAAAAAAAATCTGTACACCCGGCAAGTCGAAAACCTGAAAAGGCGGCTTGGGCAAAAATGGGTATCCCGGTGGACTGAAAACCCGAAAGGGCGGTCCAGGCAAAAGTTAGGGATAAAGCGTAACACTATGTCTCATTGGATCACCTTGTATCCAGAATTCAGCATCAACTATCGGGCTCAGACTTCGGCATCGATCAATCAGCTTCATCTTCAACTAAGCAGCAAAGTGATGAGACGCTTGAAGACATAAAGGCGGTAGCAGAGTTGGAACCCAATGGGGATTTTGTTCACATAGCTGTTTTGTTTCCTTTTCAAAAATTGTATAAACTTTATGTTATTTGGCAGTGTTCTCTTACTAGGACGTCAGCCTCTTGTACGAAAACGCCTATTTACAGGCAAAATTCAAAATCAATACGAATTCACTTTTCCAAACAAATTGCCAATTGTTTTCCCTTTTTTCTGTTTTGTCTTGCGAAGAACGTCCAATGTTCATTTTTGATATATGCATTTGACATTGAATTGCTAATTCATAAATACTTGCATACGAAACAAAAGACTAATTACAGGTGACATCAGAAACATGGGCAATATAGAATTGCCCAGGCAGTCTAGTTGCTTTGTCCGCCAAGGTACCAAGGTAGGTTCGACTGAAGTATATGACCAAGTTACCTTAACTCCCCACAGAGCAAGACAAGATTCAGCAATACTCTCCCCAAAAAGAGTTAGTCTATCATCAGCCTTACAATAGACACCCTTTTCCCCTAGCAAGTCAGCAATACTCTCCTCCAGCAGAGTTAGTCTACGGGCAGCCTAAAGGAAGTTGGGTATCCCCAGAAGATATCAACATTCCCCAGCGGAGTATAGGCATTCATCAGCAAGCATCCCCGGCAGTCTTGATCTAAGATTGTTCCCCGGCGGAATACAGACACTCCAGTGGGACCATTTTCCGGTACAGTCCGAAAGTTTCACCAGGAAATTTGGAATCCATATCCCCGCAGGTCTTGAAGCTTATCCCCAGTAGATTCTGGAAGCTTATCCCCTGCAGAGTACTGACGTCTCTCCCGTGCTTTATTCAAAGTTACTCCTCACAAGGGCTTATAACTGGGTTATCCTCAACTAATTACCACGGAAGATCGCTCTCGGCAAAGTTCTTCCTATCCCCAGCGGAGTTCATCGAAGTTCCCCAACATAACTTATCATTGTTATCCCCAGCGGAGTTTATCATTGTTATCCCCAGCGGAGTCCATCATTGAAATCCTCAGCGGAGCTCTCGTCAAAACTTCAGCGAAGTATCTCTTCCCACAGAGTATTTCCCCTCAGAGTAATCTCTCCAACAAGTTTATTCCCCAACGGAGTCATCTTCTCCTACCGGTGTACTCTTGCAACCATCATCCCTAGCGGAAACGAAGAACTCTACTCTTCAACGTCAGCCCAGGATTTAATTCCCCAGCCGACCGTCAAGGATTTATTTTCCTAGACGAAATTACATTCATAAAACATTTCATACATCTTGCTTACATACATAATAAAGTACATACAACGCTATCTCATTCTGAGCATCATGATATCATGCGTTTCATACATCATGACATTGCATACAACTGATGTTTCGCCTTTTCAGGGAAAAAGATAACCCAAAAGACAACTACCTTCAACTGTCACAATTCCAGATTCGATTCCTATATCTAGCCAGGGCACATCTGTGAGTGATCAGTTTCCAGATTCGATTCTTGTATCTAGCCAGGGCATATCTGAAGAGTTTGAAGATTCGATTCCTGTATCCAGCCAGGGCATGTCTATCAACTGTCACAATTCCAGATTCGATTCCTGTATCTAGCCAGGGCACATCTGAAGAGTTTGAAGATTCGATTCCTGTATCCAGCCAGGGCATATCTGTTGACGACTATTTCCAGATTCGATACCTGTATCCAGCCAGGGAACCTCTGTGAGCAACCGATTGTAGACTCGACACCTGTATCTAGCCAGGGCATATCTGCATGAAGAGATTGAAGATCAACACCTGTAACAAGCCAGGAAATATCTTCCTTTCTCAAAAATACGCAAATTCTCGCTAAGGAATCTCTTACGCGATCAACACTTCAAAATGGCATCTATAAGCCCATTCCCGACATCACATTTGCTGATACTCCAGCATGCGAGTGCAAATTTCAGGGCACTCTAGTGTCCAATCTCCTTTTACCCTCGAGTCACGACAGGCAAACTTGCCAATCTAACTCTTCAGGTTCAAGAAGATTGAACAGGGACAACTGTTGTACCCCAAAATTTGCCCTCCCATTTTCTCAACATTTTCTCATCACAAAGGCCTTTGGAGCTCAAAGATCCAGTTAGGTTTTCCCCTGCAAGACTTCTCTTAGCACTGTTGACCCAAATTAGGGTTTGTGTTTGCACAAAGATATTTTGAACTAAAATGCATAAGATGACTTTCATGCTT
The DNA here is from genome assembly GCA_948472305.1 of Vicia faba. Taxonomy (NCBI): domain Eukaryota; kingdom Viridiplantae; phylum Streptophyta; class Magnoliopsida; order Fabales; family Fabaceae; genus Vicia; species Vicia faba. Next base: position 62,870 of record CATIWC010003022.1, read on the forward strand.
CATGTTAGACTCCCAAGTTTACCCATATCAAGTTTCAAGCCTTGATTCCAACCTTTGCCCAGTCAATTGGACAATTGACCTAGAAATCAGCTGTATTGGGGAAAAAGTCAACTGTGACCAATTGACAGTCAAACTTCATGAAAATTGATCCACATCAACATTATGAACTCATATGGACCATTTGATCAAGTTTGGATCACAATTCCACAAGAAATTTGATCAGATCACCAAAAGGGCAAAATGGTCATTTTTAGGGTTTTGACTGCACAAAGGCAATTTTTGACTGTTTGACCTAGCCAATGGCAAACCAAGCTCACATATGGACTCAAGGACCCCATGGAATGGTCTTGACATACTCAACAAGTTCAAAAGATTCCAAATGCACAAGATTGACAGTTGAATTTTCCAGTCAATTGATCAATTTTTGACTGTATAGTGAAAAGTCAAACTTTGACTTTTTGGTCAAAATCAAGTGTCAAGATTCATTTTTCATCAAAACATGCCAAATCATGAAACTTGTTCATCAAGAAATCAAGAATTGCAAATTAGGGTTTGAAATGAAGATTTTTCATAACTTAGAATTTTTCTAAGTTATGAAAAACCCTAATTTTTTCCTAACTTTGTCCCACTTTCTCATCAAGATGCATTTGGATTCAAGGAAAAGTCAAAACATGAAAGTTGTAGCCCATTGCAAAATATACAACTTTGATTCACAAAGTTTCCCCAAAAGAAGCTTGTAGCTCAAGTTACAATTTTTGGAACAAGGGTACCAAACCATTCTTAACTTAGAGAAATTTTGACCTATTCTAGGCAGGATTTTTGCCTAACTTCAAGATCACTTTTCACATGCTTCCAATTGGAATTTCAATTTGCATTGTAAAGATGGATTGTAGTACACATTCCAAGCTTTCCAAAATGTCAAAGAACTCATCAAACAACCTTATGGTTAGAGACAATCGAATTTGGCAATATGGGAAAAACTCACTTTGTTCTTGGCCAATTTACATGTTCATGACTTGTGCAAATTTTCAAATCAGCATGCATAAGCTAGTTACAGGCCTCTAATCCCATCTGCACTCAATAATTAAATTCCAATCCATTATGTGTTAGCATTATTTTGTGCATTTGGACATTACATGAAGAATTAAGCCTTAATTGGAAAAAGCACTATATCCATTTTGGTAAAGTTGCACTTTATGTCAAATGCAAATCCAAGCAAGTACAATGCAAATCCTTTTGGCACAAGTTTATGAACTAATCCCACTGATCAAGGAGAGATTATGCAACATGCTTGAGGGGCCTGTACAAGCTAGAAACACCACTTGACATTTTCTTGCTTAAAGTTGAAGTAACCTTGCATAACAAACACAACTCTCATTTTCTGTGAACCAGAGCTTAAGCAAAGATTGTAAACACATTCTAAACATTCACCCTGACCTAAAACACGAGCCAACCATCTCCATTGCCTTCTCAAACACAGAAACACCATAGAACTGCCAAAACAGGGCACCTGCTGCAGATTGAGTTCCATAACTCAATCCATTCATGCATTCCTGCTAAAACCACTTCAAACACTTTCCCTACCATCCATACAAACTGTCCAAAGCATTAGAAGCAGACTGTAACACCCCTAACCAACATCACCATTTTCATTTTTCTGTTTTGCAGTTGAAGTGCCATAACACGATTCTCTTGGTTTCCAAGCAAACTAAAGGTTGGAATAGCATCCTGAGACATCAAGGAAGCTATACAAATAATTACCTTGCCTTGTAAGCACCTCCATTGTTGCACACGATTCCAACTGAACAGGTAAGTTCATGAACTTGTATCTCTCTATCCAGGCATTGTTAGGTTTAGATTTGTGAAGAAATTATGTCACATTCATAGCCCTGAACATGCCCATATCATTAGTTTTCATTTATGTTATGTGTGCTTAGAGAATTTTAAGTCTGAACATTGAATAAAAACTAGGTCAGGAATTGGGGGAGAAGAAATTCTCTCTCATTTCTGAGAGTTAGGATGAGTTCTTTATATGTCCAGAATCGTGGCTTGATGCTTGACATTTTTCATGTTGTAAGTTTGTGCTAAAAGTCCAGGAATCAGGAGTTGTGTTTGAAGCATCAGAGGCGCGCATTTTTTCAATTGGTTGTCTGAAGGTTGAAGACAACCTTTCTTGGGCTGGGCCTGAGATCTCTTTTCCTTTTCACACCATGCTTTTACAGTTGCACCCCCTGGCCCATTTTGAGTTTTATTTGCTATTTTTAATTTTTTCTTTTTGTTTCTGATTTGTTATTTTTCATTAAAACATAAAAAATATAAAAAAAACATTTTTCCCATATTTTTTGCATTTATTTTGATATTTATTTGGTTTTATTAGGTTTTTGTAAATAAATAAATAAGTATACTTTTATTTTTCAATACAAAAAATAATACACACATATTTTATTTCTGATTTTTATTTTATGTTATCTCTTGAAAACATTTTATAACAAAAATACTTTTTTTAAATATTAAATATTATATATATATATATATATATATATATATATATATATATATATATATATATATATATATATATATATATATATATATATATATATATATATATATATATATATATATATATATATATATATATATATATATATATATATATATATATATATATATATATATATATATATATATATATATATATATATATATATATATATATATTTAGTATTTAGTGAATATTATAAATATTTAGGTATTTATTAGTATATTTAGGTTAAAAAATACAAAATATATACATTTTTATTTTTATTAATATTTAACATTAAAAATACCTTTTTGACAAATATACTCCTCTTTTATTTATTTTTTGTACATAACTAATAAATATTGTACATATTAAATAATTAAAACCTTTTATTTAATAAATTAGGGTTTTGCCCTAAATATGAAAAATGCCCAAAACTAATACTTTTTATTTTTTTGTTTTCTTGACACATAAAAAACACTTTTTACATATACATACAAAAATCATTTTTGCATCTTGCATATTTATCTTATTTTATTTAATTATTGCACATTCAATAATTTGTATAAATTCCAATTTAATGTAATAGTCTAGGGTTTTAATTCTTGTCAAAATACCCCCATTTGAACATTTGTACCCCCCATCCCATATATTGTGTTGTAATAACTTAGGAACTTTATTTTTCGCATTTACAAGCTTTCTAAAATATGCCATGCTAGAATTAGGGTTGTATGCGAATCAATTAACCGAAATAGTTTGACCTAACTTCAAAGATAATAAGCATGAAAATGGACAACACTAATCACACTTGCACCCCTAGGGTATTCCACTTGTTGCCTTCAATAATGGGCCATATTGCATGTTAGGTCTCTTTGGGCAAAACAAAACAATCAAATGATCATAGTCCCTCGATGACGCTTTCGAAAGTTGCCTAAAAATGATCAAGTCCCTCCAAGGAAAAATTTCCCAAAGATACTTGGCACCATTGCAATTATGGTCTAAACGATGACTCGCACCCGTCCCTTTCACATCCTAACACAAGATTGTCCACCAAATACAATGGTGGAACAAAGTTGTTAAAAGGGTTAAAACATAAGCAAAGATCTTTGAGAAATTTAGGGTTGACAACTTTTGGTTACTTGCTAACTTGCAAAACAAAACACTTGCCTATTTTTCAAACCACACATCAATACACTTTCAAAACAACTTTCAAAAACATTAAAAACCTTTTCAAAAGACATACACCTTTGTATACATCCCAACATGGATCATTACAAAGGTTGTCACCACATCGGTCTCTTTTCAAAACATTTTTCAAACCCACACACAAAGCACCATTTCAAACAATTGAAAATCAAGGCAAGTTGATCTAAGCAAGTAACTAAGAGCCCATGGATAACCATGGATAGAAAGGGTGCTAATACCTTCCCTTTCTATAATCTACTCCCCGAACCCAAGAAAACATCTCAAAGGTTTTTGCTGTGCTTTTTAACCTTTCCTTAGGATAAAATAAAAAGCCGGTGGCGACTCTTGCTCAACCGAAACATTTGCGAAAACAATCGCAAAACCCAAGTCAGTTCTCCCACCGTATCACAGACGTCTTCGACAAAATAATTGGTAGGCTCTTGACCTGGAATAGTAGCATGAACCCATTTGTCCATTTCATAGTCATTATTGCCTTCCTCGCTCACATAATGAGCTTCCTCATGGATGATACCACCACTGACGAACTGAATCGGAAGAGGAATACCCTGAATCTTGAGAGGAACAATAGTTGGCGCGCTTCATCCAACCATGAAGCCTAAACCTTTCTTGTCTTTCTGTATGGGGATATCCAACACTCTGCCCCACCCTTCAGGATGACCAGACTCAATAATTGCTTGAGCTTATCAGTGAGATGCCATAGAGGCCTACGACTTTTTAACCTCTTCACGAGAATTTCTGACAACCTGTACAGTTTCAAATGCTTGGCATGGAGTCTCATGTTCCTCTCCCTCAATTTCAACATAGCGGAAGGTACTCAGATGGATGACAATATATTCCTCTTCATCATAAATGGTGACCACTTTCCCATTAACCATGAATTTCAACTTTTGATGCAAGGTAGAAGTAATAGCACCGGCCCCATAGATCCACGAGCGCCCTAGCAAGAAACAGTAAGAAGGATTGATATCCATGATAAAGAATGTCACGTTGAAGACCTGAGAACCTATCTTGATAGGCAAATCAACTTCCCCAGACACAGTTCTCTTCGAACCGTCAAACACGTTGACTATCAAATCATTGGACCTCATCACAAGCCCTTTGTAATCCAACTTCATAAGAGCATACTTTGGCAGAACATTGAGGTACGATCTTTTGTCAACCAGCACACAGGATAAGGTAGTCATTGCAATCTCCATTGAGATGTGAAATGCCTTATTATGTTTCCTCCCCTCGGGAGGTAAATCAAAATTTATGAAACCCAACCCGTTACTCACAGAGACGTTAGGCATGATCCCTTCAAATTGATTCACTGAAATCTCTTGAGGAACAAAAGAAGTCCCCAATATCTTCATCAGTGCATTTCTGTGAGATTCAGAATCTCAGAGCAAAGAAAGAATTGGAATCTTTGAATGCATTTGGCTTAACTGGTCAATAATCTTGTAATTGCTTTTATTTATATATCTCATCAATTATGTGATATCCTTAGCCATCTCAGCATCCAAGGTCGGGACAGGAGGATTCTACCCTAGCTTCTCACCATTAACCATAATCTGCTTGCCTTTAACCTTAGCAGAGGCATCTGCACTGCTTTCTGGTTGTTCAGATGGAGAGAAAATCCGACCACTACGGGTAATTCTGCTTTCACTGACAATGTCATGAACTTCTAGCTTCTCTTCTTCAGACTTACTTTCCTCAGGATTCTGAGTAACAAGTTTGTGCCCCTGATAGTAAAGTTCACCACCATAATTCTAAGGTATATATTATCACTGACATATGGCATTGGACCAGGTAAAGTGATGGTCACTGGTGACTTTTTGGCGGGAACTCGAATTGTGACAGGAATCCTTTTTGATTTGACGGGAATAGTAATCAAATCAACCTCATTTTCCTCAACCTTAGGTTCAACAACCACACTGTCAAACTAAAGAATTCCTTTAGTAATCAAACTTTGAACTGCATCCTTCAGAAATTGGCAACCCTCTGGCTGAATCAAACAGTCTTCGCAGTCAAGACCATAACCCAAGAAAACACCTTTCTTCGACAACTGCACTTTTACAAATGATAGAGGTGTAGTTAGATAGTTTACATTTATGACCATATTCAAACTTTCATATTCAATGATGGCACTGATAGTGGCGCCCCCGTGAGGTGGCAAGAGCTGCTGAAGAATATTGGACGTGAGACTGGTCCAAAATTAATAGCCTGAGAATCCAGCAAGTCATGTACTTTGTGTTTGAATGGAATATAGTTCTCGATGGTATGTCCTTGTCCAATGAAATGAAATTCACATTTAGCATTTGCGTCAAAGATGGCTGGAAACTTTGCAGGATCAACTTTCCAAGTACATAACTCAACCAATTTCAATTCAAGCAGTTGAGGAAGCAACTCCACATAGGACATAGGAAGTGCGTCAAATTTTCTGGGAGGTGGCCTTGGCCTTTGCTGATTGTCTTGCCTGGGCGTATACATCTGCCACCGAGGTGCAACAACTAGAATTGTCACAGCAGCAACTTGATGACCAGACTCCTGATGAGCCCTACCTTTACCCTTATGCGCATAGAGCGCATTGGCTTCACTTTCTTTCTTCTTCTGGTAACCCCAATGTATTATTATAGTGTTTTATGCATTTGTCAAGAAAAAAATTTAGTTTTAAGAATGAAAAAGAAAGAAAACATCTAAGGGAGACTATCTAACTATATCCCCAAGGTTATCATACAATGATGGCCCTAAGATTCAGATAACAAAAAGGGAAATTTATACTTACGTTAGCATGCATGGTTCACAACCTAATGTCTATCTAGAATCACCGTTAAAGGTTGAACCGAGAGACCCTAAGGGAACATGGAAAAATTTTATAACCTATTGTTGTACCCCAAAATTTTCCCTCTCATTTCTCAAGGATTATCCCACAAGATCTTCTACGACGTCAAGTTTGCAGCACTGATACATCAATTTAGGTCTGGAATGGGCACAAGGGCAAAATGGTCAATTGCATATTGGAAAGTCAAACTTTGACTTTTTGGTCAACATTACATTCCAAAGATCATATTTCATCAAGAAATTCAAGAATATCAAGCTTGATCATCAAGAAGTCAAGAAAGTCAAAAGTCAACTTGAAAAGTCAAGATTTCCAATACTTAGAAAATTTCTAAGTGTTTTTTATACATGATAATTTCATTACTTCATGCCATTCTTTCATCATGATGCAAGATGATTCAAAAGAAGCTTTCAACATGAAAGTTGTATGTCTCCATGATATCTACAACATTTCTTTACACAACTTCTCCTAAACATGCTTGGATCTCGAGTTATAAATTCATGAAGTCATGACATTTTCATTTAACACTTAGAGAAATTTTCAACAGATTTTGTTCAAGATTTTGTTCTAACTTCTTGGCATTTTTTCACATAGTTACAAGATGATTTTGTTAAAATGGACAACATTAAAGTTATAGAGGATGTTTCAAGCTTTCCAAAACATCCAAGAGTATGAATTTATCATATTTGAGCTAGGAGATTCAAGAGCATGAAGTTGAGCATCCATTATTGAGTTGCAAGTCATTTTAGTGAAGAACACATAACAAAACTCTCATGATTTACTGCATAATCTTATGTTGCAGGCTTCTTTGATTGCAAATCTCATCATAATTTAATGCTTACACCCACTCTTGAGATATTACCCAAGTGTTTAGACCATTGTCCAAAAGATCTTTCTATTTATGGCATAAAGGCACCATTGTTATTCTTGAAAAGCAAGCTTTTTGTACAAAGTTTGTCTTGAGCCCATACCTTGTTGGTTGCTGATTATACTCCACCATAAATCATGGGAAGTAGCTCCTCAATACCAACAACTTTGGTACTTCATCTTGGGACTATGGAGTACTTGACTTAGTTTGATCTTTGTAATCCAACCAAACCATAACATGCTGTTTTGAAAACTTAATCAGCTCATATGCACAAACCCCTTGCCTATAAATAGAAGAAGCATTTGCAAGAGGAAGAGGTTAGAGAAAAATAGAGAGAAAAGCCAGAAGTTTTTGTTGTAAACTAGCCATCAAGATCCCATACTCTCCAAAAATTCATAATGTCCAAAAAAAAAGCTTCCACTCTTGAGTTTTAAAGTCCAAATATTTGGAACTCTCACACCTTGCAAGCTCTATCCAAACAGCCAATCATCTCACATACATCACCTATAAATTTTTCAAACTCAAGAACAAGCTTCTACAACACCTTTGTTTTCTCTTCCAAGTTCAAGAGCAGTCAAGTCAACAACTCAAGCTCAGAATATAAGATCCAGCTTTAAGGTAAGTTTCTTGACTTTAGTTCTTCATTTCAAGCATCATTAGTAATTCATTTTTTTAAAGACAAAGTGTAGTAACCATTGTCCTTGAAGCTAACATTTTGTTTATCTTCCATTCTTTTCATTATGTGTTGAGAACTAACCCATGTATGCAGCAAAACAATGTTGAAGTAAAAAAAATAACAGTATGAGTCGACATATAGCCTTATGAGTCGATACATATTGCTTTACAGGCCCAAAACATAAGGGAAAAGAGTGTATGAGTCGACACAAAGCACGTATGAGTCGACACATGCAGTGTATGAGTCGAAAAATACCATTATGTGTCGACTCATACTAAGTTGATTTGGCAATACAGGGGCAAGGAAAGTTATGTGTCGATGCATAGGAGCTTGTGTCAACACATAACAGTTCAAAATGCATTTTTCCTTCTTTTTACACTGTTTTTACATTTCCTTCATTGTTATTCGATATGGTTGTAATATTTAAGTTCCTATTTCATCCCCATTTGTAAATTGTACCCCCGTACCCTAAACGATGTAATAGCGTAGGACTTTATTTTCCGCAATTTAACGCTTTCAAATACAAATGCTAGTAATTAGGGTTTTGTATGGAAAGACTAAAACCAATCAATAGAAAACCCTAATCAAAGACAAAAACAATACATGTAAATCAATACACTTGCGCACAAACACCCCTAGGTTAAATCCACTTGGTTGCCTTACAAAAATGGTCATATTACGCATGTGAGGTATCTTAGTAAAGACGAGCAAAATACAAGATCATAGCCCCTCGATGACGCTATCTACGTTGCCTTTCAAAATGATCTTAGTGCCTAAAGAAAAATGCTAAGATGCCTTGCAATATTGCTAATCATGGTTATACAATGGCTCACGCCCGTCCCTTTTACATCCAAAGATAAGGTTACTTACCAAATCAATGGTAAGATAACAATGTCAAAGGAAAGAGGAAATAAACAAGAAAGACTTTTGAGTAGGTAGATTGTTCCTAGTTACTTGCTCCATTTCAAAACAAAAACATCCTTGCTATTTTAAAAACAAACACCAACACTTTCAAAAACATCTTTCAAACTTGAAAATATTTTCAAAAGATCAACACTTTGTATACATTCTTACGAACGAGAATCATTACAAAGTTTGCCTAAACGATGGCGCCTTTTCAAAACATTTTCAAAAAACCATACAAAGCACATTTTCAAACAAAAGCAAGTGATCTAGCAAGTAACTAAGAGCCCATGGAAAACCATGGATGAAAAGGGTGCTAATACCTTCCCTTTTCATAATCTACCCCCCGAACTCAAGAAAACATCTCAAAGGTCTTTCCTGTTCTTTTCAGCCTTTCCTTTTGGATAAAAGAAAAGTCTATGGCGAATCTTGCTAACCATAACATTTGCAATAAAACGCAAAACAACAAAGTCAGTTCTCCCACCGTATTATAGAACTGGCGACTCTGCTGGGGAAAATTCTTAAAGTGGGGTTACGTTAGGGCTAAGATCATGTTTACTTGCTTTCATTGTTTGACTTGTATGCTTTACATTATGGTTCTTTGTTTGGGTTTGAATCCTCTACCCGAATTTGGGATACCTTATAGGTAAGTAACAATACATTGTGGAAACTGTGCGGGGTATACCGACATGGTCTAAGCAATAACTATGTTAGTGCAACATATTTGTGGGTACCGGTAGCCCTTGAGTAGTCAAGGAGAATACGGGGCCGCTGAGTGATGTCATGAAGCACTAATGAACTTTTAGAACCTTTACTTGACCAACTTGGCCATTAGGACATAGTGAGATGACAAGCTTTGGTGCAGTCCGAAGTTGGTAGATACTAGATACTACACTCATTGAGGTTTGGTTTTTTAGGATATTTCGGTCGCTATTAAAGAGGCTTGCGCTAAAACAATGCCCAAGAAAACAAATCAGTGATATTTAGCTCCTTAGAACTCGATTATTATTTCTAGGACAGGTTTGAGCCAATTAAACTTCAAGAGGGTATTTACCTATGAGACTCCATGCAAGCCTAAACCTAAGGAACTGTTTGTTTTTTTTGTATATATTTACTTGTACATAACATCATAAACATCATAACATCATATTCATACTCACTAACCATTTCAAGGATTTTTGAGATTTATCTTTGTTCTGTTTTGTAGGACATGGATTCTATTAGCAGGAAAACCATTCAAGTCAATCTCGTAAGGATCCCTACTCAACTTAAAGAGCTAGCATCAAGGATTCCTGAAAATTCTCCATTTACCAAAAGACATGGTCGCCTCCTAAACTTGGTTACCTCCAACACTGATGAAGATATGATGAAGGTACTTTTCCAATTCTTTGATCCTTTACACCATTGCTTCATATTTCCCGATTATCAACTTGTGCCAACTTTGGAAGAATTTTCCAAACTCTTGAGGATTCCCATTCTAAATCAACTACGCTTCAACGGTACGGAAAGAGATCCAAAACCAGAAGAGATTGCTCAAGCCCTACACTTGCAACAATCTGATATCACAACTAATTGGGAAACAAGGAGTGGTGTCAAAGGTTTCTTAGCCAAATTCTTGTTTGAGAAATCTCAAAACTGTTGGAACTCTTTGGACTTGCAAGCTTTTGAGGAAATTATAGTCCTTCTCATATATGGGATGGTTTTGTTTCCAAATCCTGACCAACTCATAGATGTAAACACCGTAAAAATCTTCATGTCTCATAACCCGGTACCTACTTTGTTAGGAGACATCATACATTCTTTTCACACTCTCACTATGAGGAGAAGAGGTATCCTTATGTGTTGTACTCCTCTCTTGGCAAGATGGTTTATTTCGCATCTTCCCCAATTTGTGTTGAAAAATGAGCAAGGTTCAAGGTGGTTACATAGGTTGATGACACTTAAACATTCAGACATTCATTGGTGTTCCCGATCCATAGAGAATGTTACTATTATCGCCCGTTATGGAGAATTTCCTAATGTCCCTTTACTTGGAATTAGGGGAGGTATAACCTACAACCCCTGCTTAGACCTACGATAATTTGGTTATGCCCGGAGGGATGGTCCCCACGAGATGCTTATCCAGAGAGTGGTATTTGACTACAAGAATGACGATCAAGGTTACCGTCAGAGGTTTATCCGAGCCTGGAGGATGTTGAACAAGGTGGATAGCAAGACGTTAGGATACAAGAACTCCATTCCCCTCCAGCCTTACCTTAAATGGGTGCGAGCTCGTGTTCAGAAACTTGTGATGCCTTATCCTTCCATCTTACCAGTCATCATGGAGCCTGTGGTCGAAGGAGATGTTCCCTACACTATCCTCCATCCTAACATGCCTACCTCTCTCGAAGGCTGGAAAAAGGGTTGGATTCAACTTAAGGAAGAACGGGATACTTTCGAATCTCAATTCTATGCTAGTGAGAAGAGAGTCTCGGAGCTTACGAAGCGGCTACAAGAAGATAAAAGTGTGAATGCTTATCTCGCACCAAAGAGGATGCGTTCGGTCTTTTTATCTTAGAAAGTTATTTTGTAAGCCCAAGAGGCATGACATAATATTTTTTGTTTTGTATAATGAAAATTAACGTTTGTTCATTCTTTTGTCTATACAAATTTAAATCTCATTAATACTTGAAATCATTTGCATGTACATATTCCATGCATCATAACATGACAGGTCTTCGCATAACAGGTTTCCTTATCTTTCTACAATTTATTTCAGCAAGATGGATCTAGAGAAAACTGTGAAAGATCTCCAAGCCCAGAATTCTAAGTTTCAAGAGACTCTACTAGCCATAGCCAAGGGGAAGCAAGATATGATGGCTTTGCTGGCTGTTAAGAAGAAGCCAAAGAAGAAATCTCTACTCAACATGGGTAGAAGGTTCAAGGAGACAGTCCGTCAAATCCCAATAGGAGGAGACTCATCTGAAGAGGACGAGAACCAGATCGATGAGGTTAAGAGTACTCAGGCTCACTGTGTCAATGATCAGGTATCTGATGATAATTATTTCGACGATCAATATCCGCCCGCCGATATCAAATACAAGCAGTTAGAAGACCGATTGAAAGCTGCTGAAATCCAGGCCATCCCCGATTTAGATTTTGATGATTTGGGTTTGATCTATGGGGTATTCATCCCCCACAAATTCAAAATACAAATCTTTGCAAAGTACAATGGAGTTTCTTGTCCAAAACTCCATTTGAAATCTTATGTGCGCAAGATACAACCGCACACTGCTGATAAGAAGCTATGGGTTCACTTTTTCTAAGAGAGTTTGGCTGGAACACAATTTGAATGGTTTTATCAGTTAGATGGTTCTCGTATCAATACTTGGGAGGATTTAGCTACTGCCTTCTACCATCAGTATCAGTACAACACCGACTTGACGCCAACGAGGGTTTAGTTGTAAGATATGACCATGGGAAAGAATGAAGGATTTAAGAAATATACGCAAAAATGGAGAGACATCTCCAGTAGGGTCCAGCCGCCCCTGACTGATAGGGATCACATCGACATGTTCATGGGCACTTTATCTGGTCCTTTCTTTAATCTGTTGGTTGGCTGCTCTTCTTCTGGTTTCACCGATTTGATCTTAACCGGTGAAAGAGTTGAAAGTGGCATAAAAAGTGGGAAATTCTCTGTGGCATCTACCTCCACTTCCAATCCTATCAAGAAACCTTTTGATGCAAAGAAGGAAGTCAATGATGTGTACGAGGCAAGGGCCCGTACCAAGAAGAATGATCGCCCGTCTGTCAATGCTGTCCGAATCTCTAATCCAACTCCTCCTCCAAGACCATCTGCAAATCACCAACATTTTGAAACTCCAAGAAGACAATTTACGAGGTTAGGCATGTCATTGTCTCAAGCCTTAAAACATTTTCTCAAGGCTAATTTAGTGACATTTCGCGATCCTCCCGCCAACCGTGATACCTCGTCACCAAAGTATAATCCGAATGCTAAGTATGCTTACCACTCCAGTAGCCCCGGGCACGAGACTGACCAGTGTTGGGCTTTGAAGAAAAAAATCCAAGATTTAATTGATAACAAAACTATTGAGTTTGATCCTCCTCCAACACCGAATATAATCACCGCTCCAATGCCAAAGAATGACAAGAGTGTTAATGTTGTTGAAGATATAATTTTTGTTGAAGATATAATTTCCGCTGAATATAATGAAAAACTATCTGTTGAAAGTCGGTATTTTCCCTGGCTGCATAAAGGATTGTGTGTGTTGTACAAGACAACTCAATGGTTGTGAAGGGCTGAAGAAAGGCATACAACGCCTGATGGATAGCCACAAAATTCTATTCGAGAAGACCCCACTTGCCAAAAGTTTGACTAACAAATGTGAAGACCTCTCCATTATTACCATCTCAAACAAGCCTCTTAGGATCACCTCCAAAGGTCCTATTAGGATTTCAAATGAACCCACTATTGCTCCCTTAATAATTACCAATCCCGGACCGATTCCCTATTCTTCAAATAAGGAGGTACCATGGAATTATGGTGTTGAAGTGTTCTATCATGGGATTAAATAAGATGCGTGGATCAAAGAAGGAAAAGATGACGATGTCGGTAACATAGCTGGCTCAAGCAAGGTAACTAGAACTAGGAGAATATTTTCACCCAATATCTCACCACTAGTTGTTACAAAGACGCCCATCCACATTACTGCTGCCAAGCCGAGTACCGATGCAAGAGGGAAGGAGAAGTTCGTTGAGCCTGATGTGATTGAAGTACCCGCAAAGGATGGAGAGCCCTCCGCTCGCGAGATGGACGAGATATTGAAGATCATAAAAAGAAGCAGCTTCAAGATTGTAGAACAGTTGGGGCAAACCCCTTCTAAGATTTCAATGTTGTCATTGCTGCTTTGTTTCGATGCCCATGCTCGGACATTAATCAAGTTCCTAAAAAAGGATCATGTCCCCCATGAGACAACAACAGACCAATTTGAGAATTCCATGGCTAGCCTGACAGCTGATAATGACTCGGGATTTTCATATGCTGACTTAACACCTCTTGGGAAGAATCACAATAAAGCTCTACATGTTTCTGTCGAGTACAAGGGGACTACCTTAGCACATGTGCTAGTCGACATTGGTTCTTCTCTGGATGTATTACCCAAGGGGGTGTTAGACCGTCTTGATTGTGAAGATTTAGTCTTGAAGCCAAGTGATATGATTGTAAGGGCATTTGATAGATCAAAGAGGACTGTTCATGGGGAAGTAGATATTCCAATCAAAGTGGGCTCCCAAATCTTCAACTCCACCTTCTATATTATGGATATTCTCCCCGCATATTCTTGTCTGTTAGGTCACCCGTGGATCCATAAAGTTGGGGCAGTAACCTCAACTCTCCACCAGAAACTTAAATATCCAGTCAAGGGAAGAATAGTCACTGTCTGTGGAGAAGAAGAGTTTATGGTGAGCCACCTTAACTCTTTCAAATACATAGATATGGATGGAGAATTCATTGAGATCCCGTGTCAAGCCTTTGAAGTCATGCCACCGATGATTGCTGCTGCCAAATGTTCTTTTGATAAGTCTAAAGTTTTTAAGGCCACACCAAAGATGGTTTAAGTCAAGGATGCATGCGCGGAAATTGAAGAAGGAAACTTTGATACTTGGGGGAAAATCCTCGATATCCCATTTAAAGCGAACACGTTTGGTTTGCGCTTCACCATCAAAGCTCAGAAAGAACTGAGAAGTGCTCGTGCTGGAAAGCCACCTTTCTGCATTAGAAGCCATGAAGTCAATGCCATGGGTGATTCTGATGAAGAAGCCACATTTGAAGATTGGGTGTATCCAACTACAACGGAGCTGAAGAATTGGCATGCAAAGGACTTTGTGCCCATCTCCTTCATTTAGGAGTAATCTACTTGTTATTGCTTTTCTTTCAATTCAAGAACATTTTGTCTGTAATATTCAAACAATGACTTTTAAGCCATGTGCTTGGCCCAGAGCACTTTGGTCCATTTGTCAAGGGTTTTATTTATGTTCATCTAATCATATGATCATTCAGTACATTAGACTCTTTTGCATTCAAATATTTGTGTTCATTGTCTTTCCTTTCTTTGAAATACATTTTTCAAAAAAATAGTCATGTATCTTACATGCACACACACACACACACACACTCTTGCAGGTCCACATCCACTCTGGATCCTATTTCCAATGACTCTACTATTGCCAACTATGACTTTGAATGTCCTATCAACCAAGCCGAAGACGAAGGCGAGGAAGATTGTGACATACCGGGAGAGTTAGCCAGACTTCTATTACAATAGGAAAAAGTTATTCAACCGCACAAAGAGTCAGTTGAAGTTATCAACTGGGTACTGAGTCAGATAAGAAGGAAATCGGGATCGACGCTAATTTGAAAAGCAGTGTCAAGATCAGGTTGGTTCAGATGTTGCATGATTATATGGAAGTATTTGCTTGGTCTTATGAAGATATGCCTGGGTTGGATACCGACATCGCAGTTTATCATATGCCGACAAGAGAAGACTGCCTTACTGTTAAACAAAAGGTTCGTCGCACGAGGCCTGATATGTCTAAAAATATCAAAGATGAAGTGATGAAACAATTTGATGCATGGTTCCTAGTTGTGACATCCTATCCTCAATGGGTTGCCAATGTGGTACCAGTACCAAAGAAAGACGGGAAAGTTCGCATGTGTGTAGACTATAGGGATCTGAATAGGGCGAGCCCCAAAGATGACTTCCCTCTACCACACATTGACGTCTTAGTTGATAATACTGCTCAACATAAAGTCTTCTCTTTCATGGATGGCTTCTCAGGCTATAATCAAATAAGGATGGCTCCCAAAGACATGGAGAAGACTACTTTTGTTACACAATGGGGCACCCTCTGCTACAAGGTCATGCCGTTCGGATTAAAGAATGCAGGGGAAACATATCAAAGGGCTATGGTAGCTTTATTTCATGACATGATTCATCATGAAATAGAGTTATATGTGGATAATATGATTTCCAGATCATAAACTGAAGAGGAACATCTCGATCACCTGTACAAACTATTCGAGAGGCTGAAGAAGTACAAGCTGAGGTTAAACCCTAACAAGTGCACGTTTGGAGTACGATCTGGAAAGCTTCTAGGTTTTGTTGTCACCAATAAAGGAATTGAAGTTGATCCTGCCAAGGTAAAGGCCATCCAAGAAATGCCAGTCCCTCATTCTGAAAAAGAAGTCAGAGGATTCTTGGATCGTCTCAATTACATTGCTCACTTCATATCACACTTGACTGCTACTTGTGAGCCAATCTTCAAACTCTTGAAGAAAGATCAGGTAGTCAGGTGGAATGATGAGTGCCAGGTTGCCTTTGACAAAATCAAAGAATACCTACAAGAACCTCACATTCTTATGCCTCTAGTTGAAGGGAGACCCTTGATCATGTACTTGACAGTATTAGAGAACTCTATGAGGTGTGTTTTGGGCCAACATGATGAGTCTGGCCGAAAAGAGCATGCTATTTATTACCTGAGCAAAAAGTTTACCGGCTGTGAAACCAGATATTCACTGCTCAAGAAAACTTACTGCGCTCTGGCATGGGCTGCTCGCCGGCTAAGACAATATATGTTGACTCATACCACTCTGTTAATTTCTAAGATGGACCCAATCAAGTACATCTTCGAGAAACCTGCCTTTTCCGGACGGATAGCCAGATGGAAAATGATCTTGATTGAGTACGATATTCAATACACTATGCAAAAGGTCATCAAAGGAAGCGTGCTAGCTGATCATTTTGCCCATCAAGCTGTGGATGATTATCAGTCAATGAACTTCGACTTCCCTGATGAGAACATCATGCTAATAACCGACTGTGAAAGTATTTCAGCCATATTCTTCAACTAAATTTACCTTGTACCTGGCGGACAGACCAACTGTACAGTTTGGACAATTCTTACTTTCCCCTGTTTCTGATATTACCAGTAATCATTTTTTGTTTCGCATGTGAATATTTATGAGCAGCAATTAATGTCAAATGCATATATCAAAAATGAATATTGGACGTTCTTTGTAAAACAAAACATAAAAAGGAAAAACAGTTTGAAATTTCTCTGAAAATGAATTGTATTGATTTTTGAAGTTTGGCCTGTAAATAGGCATTTCTTGTACAAGAGGCTGACGTCCTAGTAAGAGAACGCTGCCGAACAAAAGAGTTTATACATTTTGTGAAAAACTAAACAAAACAGCTATGTGAATAATCCCATTGGGTTCCAACTCTGCTATTGCCTTTATGTCCTTTAGTATCTCATCACTTTGCTACTTGGTTGAAGGTAGATCAGATTGATTAGTGCCGTCCGAGCTTGATAGTCGATACTGAAGTCTGGTTGCAAGGTGATCCAATGAGACATAGTGTTACGCTTTGATCCCTAATTTTTGCTTGGACCGCCCTTTCGGGTTTTCAGTCCACCGGGATACCCTTTTTTGCCCAGGCTGCCTTTTCAGGTTTTCGACTTGCCGGGTTGTTGAATGACAAGGCAGGCTTTTCGAAGATATACTTGATTGGATCCATCTTTGATATCAACAGAGTAGTGTGAGTCAGCATATACTGTCTCAGCCGGCGAGCAACCCATGCCAAAGTGCAGCAAGTTTTCTCAAGCAACGAGTATCGGGTCTCGCAGTCGGTAAACTTTTTGCTAAGGTAGTAAATAGCATGCTCTTTTCGGCCAGACTCGTCATGTTGACCCAGCACACACCCCATTGATTTGTTGAGTACTGTCAAGTATAAGATCAAAGGTCTCGCTTCAACTGGAGGCACCAAAATAGGTGGCTCTTGGAGATACTCTTTGATCCTTTTGAAGGCGTCCTGACATTCATCGTTCCATCTTACCACTTGATCTTTCTTCAGCAACTTGAAGATTGGCTCACAAGTAGCAGTCAGGTTTGAGATGAATCGGGCAATATAGTTCAAACGTCCCAAAAAGCCTCTGACTTCTTTTTCTATTCGAGGAGCTCGCATTTCCTGTATAGCCTTCACCTTTGTAGGATCCACTTGAATACCTTTATCACTTACAACGAAACCCAACAGTTTACCAGAACTCACCCCGAAGGTGCACTTATTCGGGTTTAACCTCAGCTTGTACAACTTCAACCTGTCAAATAGCTTCTGAAGGTGGTCAAGATGTTCTTCCTCAGTCTGGGATCTTGCAATCATGTCGTCGACATATACCTCAATCTCATGATGGATCATGTCATGGAACAAAGCGACCATGGCACGCATATATGTTGCCCCAGCATTTTTCAATCCGAAAGGCATGACCTTGTAGCAAAAGGTACCCCATTGAGTAACAAAGGTTGTCTTCTCCATATCCCCGGGAGCCATTTTAATCTGATTATAACCGGAGAAACCATCCATAGAGGAGAAGAACTTATGTTGTGCGATGTTATCAACCAGAACGTCGATATGAGGTAGAGGGAAGTCATCCTTGGGGCTTGCCCTGTTTAGATCCCTATAGTCAACACACATCCAAACCTTACCATCCTTCTTCGACACCGGAACCACGTTGGCCACCCATTATGGGTAAGAAGTAACTGCTAGAAAATCGATGTCAAACTGTTTCATCACCTCAGCCTTGATTTTCTCAGACATCTTTGGGCGCATTCGGTGGACTTTCTGTTTCACTGGAGGACAATCTTTCTTGGTAGGCAATCGGTGAACCACAATATCGGTATCCAACCCAGGCATATCTTCATAAGACCAATCAAAGATCTCAACGTAGTCACGCAGCATCTGAATCAACCGTTGCTTAACACTAGCTTCCAGATTTGCACCGACCTTGACCTTCTTCTTGTCTACCTCTGTACCTAGATTTATTGTTTCCACAGGCTCTTCACGCGGCTGTATGGACCTCTCTTCCTGAAGTAGCAGTCTAGCAAGTTCACCAGGAACTTCGCAATCATCTTCACCTTCGTCTTCGGCTAAGTTAATCGGACTTTCGAAGTCATAACCGGCAGTAGCAGAGTCGTTATCAGTGGGATCCAGAGTAGATGTAGACCTGTATATGTGAGTGTGTGTAAAATAGTTGTTTTGCAATATATAATAAAAGAAAAACAAGCAGCACAAAATTTAAAATGCAAGAAACGTCCAATGCTTTTATTAATGATATATGTAGATGACACACATAAAGCCCTCACAAACAAAACCACGGTGCCCCGGGTAAGACACCAGGCCGTAAAGTTTAAAAATTGTCTGTTACAAACTCAAAACAAAAGTCTCATTACTGGGTAATAAAAGAAATTGGGACGAAGGCCTTTGCTGTCCAATTGCTTAGTCCATCATCGGCAGTTGGGTAAATCCAGCTGTCAAATTCAGATTCTTCAACATCGTCTTCAATGGCATTCACTCCTGAATTGTTGATAAACAGGGGAGGTCTTCCGATCCGTGCACTCTGAACAGCCCTTTGAGCTTCTGCAGTGAAACCCAAACCAAACTTGTTAGTCTTATGTGCAAAATCAGGGAGTTGGCCCCAATTTTCACACCCACCTTTCTCAACAACATCCCGGGCATCCTTTAGGGAAGCCATCTTCATTGGAGGATCTTCAACAACAGTTTCAGATGATGCGAATGTCTGGGGTACTTCTTCAAAATGTTGAAACAGGGTCTCAATGAACTCCCCGTCCATCTCCACATATCAGAAAGAGTTGAGGTGGCTCACCATGTACTCCTCCTCTCCTCGTACCGTAACAATTTTCCCCTTGACTGGGTATTTCAGCATCTGGTGAAGCGTAGAGGTGACTGACCCAACTTTGTGGATCCACGGGCGACCCAGCAAACAAGAATAAGATGGCTGAATGTCCATCACATAAAATGTAGACGCAAATATCTGAGAACCAACCTTAACTAGAATATCCACTTCTCCATGTACCATTCTCTTGGACCCATCAAAGGCCCTGACCACAATGTTGCTCGGCTTCAGCTCCAACCCTTCACAGTCTAACCGATCTAGTGCCTTCTTAGGTAAAACGTTCAACGAGGACCCAATATCCACCAATACATGAGCTAGAGTAGTGCCCCTGCATTCAATGGAGACATGCAGGGCGTCATTGTGATTCTTCCCCTTAGCAGTCAAGTCGGCGTCGGAGAAACCCAACCCATTATTCGCTGTCAGACTAGCCACACAATCTTTAAACTGATCAGCTGACGTCTCCTGTGGCACGTGCGCAGTCTTTAGGAAAGCAATCAGAGCTTTAACATGGGCCTCTGAACACAACAACAAGGAGAACATAGAGATCTTCGACGAGGTTTGCCCCAGCTGCTCGACTACGTTATAGTCGCTCTTTTTGATGATCTTCAAAATTTCTTCCATCTCTTATCTAGAGGCTTCAACAGTAATCCTCTTCGGTGCCTCCGTCCGGGCAGGCTCATCAGTGGTCCCTGTGCCCCGAGTATCAGATGACTCGGAAACAGGGGTAAGAATGGGAACTTGAACAGGGATAGTATAAGGTACACTAGCAGGCGTAATGACAACAGGCGTCCGGACAACTGGCGGAGAGATCTCAGGGGAGAAAAGTCTTCCGCTACGGGTGACTTTGGCAGGTCCAACAATATTGCTGACGTCAGTATCAGCCTCTTTAGCACTTAAGTCTTGCTTAACTCTGTGATAGTAAACGTCAGCCCCGTAATGCCACGGGACAACTTTTTTGATGTATAGGGGATAGGCCCAGGAATGGTGATGATCAACGGTGTAATTCTTGGAACAGATGTAATTCTAACAGGCTTTCTCGAGGAAGCCTTGGAAGAATTGTTGAAAATGGTGATTATAGCAACTTCTTCAGTAGGAACCAAAGGAACAAAAGTCTTCTCAAACAGAATTTCTTTATTATCCATCAGGCGTTGGACACCTGACTTCAAAAGATGGCAACCAGTAGGTAGGACGACATACAGATGGCAACCTTCACCAGAACCCGAAAATAAACCGGCTAACAGAAGGTTCTTCTTCACAGTCATCAATGGAGTAACAATGTCTTTCACAGAAACCACAAACGAGTCTTCATCTATAACATTTACTCCATGCTTGGGCATATGAGCAGTCACAACATTAGGCCTTTCAGGCGCCTTGAACTCAATCTCTTTAGCATCAATCAAGTCCTATACTTTATTCTTCAAGACCCAACAATCATTCGTATCATGCCCCGGGCTATCATAATGAAAAGCACAACGGGCGTTTGGATTGTACATGGGTGATGTTGTATTGGGATTCTTCGAGGCCTCCTTCGGAATCACCAAGTTGGTCTTCAATAACTGTGGCAGAATCTGAGACAAAGTCATGTTGAGCTGAGTGAACTGTCTTCGCGGCCTCTTGGCCCTTGGCTGATTGTTGCGTTGTGTGGCAACAATTAGTCTTAATATAACAACCGCATTAACAGCTTGGCGGCGTTCAGGTCTATTATGGCTCTTTGAACTGTAAACAACACTGGATTCCTTCTTAAAAGACTTCTTCTCGGTACTTGATAAAGCACCCTTCTGTATCTTACCGCTCTTGATACCAACCTCAATTCTTTCCCCGGTCATAATCAGCTCAGTAAACCCGGACGATGAACTTCCAATCAGATGGTTGAAATACGGACCAGACAAGGTCCCCAGAAACATATCCACTAACTCCCTGTCAGCCATCAGGGGTTCTACTCTTCCAGCAAGGTCCCTCCATTTCTGAGCGTAGTCTTTGAAACCTTCACTCGCACTCATAGACATACCCTAAAGTTGGGTACGCGTGAGAGCGAGGTCGGCATTATATTGGTACTGCTTGTAAAAAGCAGCAGTAAGATCTTCCCAATTATGGATACTAGCTCCTTCTAGCTGGTAAAACCATTCAAGTTGAGTCCCTGAGAGACTATCTTGAAAGAAGTAGATCCATAGGTTTTTATCAGCAGTGTACGACTGAATTTTTCTAACATACGAACGGAGGTGCAGCTTTGGGCAAGAAACCCCGTCGTATTTAGCAAAGGCTGGTGCTTTAAACTTGTGGGGAATCACCACCCCAGATGACAAACCTAGATCACCAAAGTCCAACCCAGGGACCTTCTGAATCTCCATCGCACTTAACCGGTCTTCAAGCTGTTTATATCTATCCTCAGCAGGAGGATACTGGTCTTCGTCAAAGTCAGTCTCATGGTCAGATACCACAGGGCTAGGAACCCTCCTTTCTTCTTGGTTTTATCCCCCTCCAGATGAGTGGGATAGATTGACTTCATCTCGCAGCCTATTTCCAAACCTGTGACCCATGTTCAGGAGGACTGTCTTCTTCTTCTTCTTCTTCTTCTTCTTATCCTTCAAGATAAGAGTCTTCAGATCTTGCTGACCCTTAGCCAAATTTATGAACATTTCCTGAAATTGAGCATTTTGAGCTTGTAGAGCCTTGATAGCTTGATCAGTTGATGTTTCAGCAGACATGATGCTGAAATAAACAGCGAAGAAGATGAGAAACCTGTAATGGGTACCTGTGATGAGGTGCATGGAATGAAATGTGCATGATATGATTTTAAAGACTTTGGAGATTCAAATTCGTAAACCAAAACGAAACACACTTTTATTAGATAATCTTGAAACAATGTTTGATAAATGCCTTCAAGGCGTTACAAGAAAGAAATACTGAAAAATAAATCAAAGCTAGAAATAATCAAAAGACATCAGCGCTCCCATGGTCGTTTGCCTTTGGTGCTGACATAGTCATTGAGGATCTGCTCATTCTCCAGTTGCCTTGTCAACTTCAGGATTTTCCATTCTTGTTCGTGATACTTTTCTCTGTAAGTATCCCGTTCCTCTCTTAGCTGCATCCAAGACCTCTTTAATGCCCCAATGTCAGTAGGCATGTACGGGTGGAGGATGGTAGGTGGAACCCCTTCTTCGTCAACAACCTCAACAATCACAGGCAAGACAGCTTCGTACGGCATTCCCAGCTTTTAGGCACGGATTCGAACCCATCGGAGATATGGTTCCATCGGAAGAGAGGTCTTCATCCCTAACTCATGTGGATCAGACCTGTGCACCCTATCCTAGGCTCGTATGAACCTGCGGTGATGCTCGTCACTATCCCCTTGGAAGTCAAAGACAATACTTGACATCAACAACTCATGAGGTCCTTCACTCCTAGTTCGCCCAAACTGACGTAAGGCCAAACACGGATTATAGGTGATCCCTCCATTGATTCCTAGCAGTGGAACATTGGGGTATTCCCCACAGCGGTCAATAATAGCTACGTCTTCCATGCCCTTAATAGTCCAAATGATGTCCATGTGAGAGAGGGACATAATCCTATAGGCCCAACCCATGCCTTCCTTGTTCTTCAGAACTGATTTGGGGAGGTGAGAAATAAACCACCTCGCCAGCAATGGTGCACAACACATAAGGGTTCCCCGTTTCCGAGCAGTACGAGCATAAAGTGAGTGCAGAATGTCACCCAAGAGAGTGGGTACCAGATTACGGGAAATGAAGATCTTCACCGCATTCACGTCAACAAAGGAATCTGAGTTAGGAAACAACACCAAACCATATATGAGAAGAGCCAGAATGTCTTCAAATGTCTGGAAGTCTAGACAGTCCCAGAACTGATTAGCCCGATCAACCAAGAATTTAGCCAAGAAGCCCTTTGTTCCACTTCTAGTCTCCCAGTTTGACATTACCTCAGCCTTTGTCTGATGGAGGGCTGAAGCAATCTCTTCTGGCCTAAGAACTTTCTCCCAACCTGTAAACGGGGTCTGCTCTAGAATGGAGATACCAAGTAGATCAGAGAATTCCTCCAGAGTGGGGACTAACTGGTAGTCCGGAAAAGTAAAGCACTGGTACAGTGGATCAAAGAACTGGACTAATACACTCATCATCTGTTCATCCATCTTGGAGGTGACCAAACCCAGGAGGTGACCATGTCTTCTGATAAAGGAGGAAGTATCTGGAATCTTTGCAACCAATTCCTTAAGCTGAGTGGGAATCTGGACAAAGTTGATCCGAATAGTGTTTCTACGCATAGGTACCATGACCTACAAAACAGAACAAAGATGAATCCCCTCTGTCTTTGAAATAGGTTAGTCCAATGCAATATTCATGCAATTTCATGATGCATGATTTTATGATAAGGAACACACCACAAGTATTCACAGATAGCAAACATGGTAAGGGCAAACAAGTCACACAGAAAGCCCTTAGATTTCAGGCTGGCAAGGAGTTTAGGTATTACCCTCTTTCAGTTTAGTTGGTTCAAACCTGTCCTAACAATAGTAACCGGGTTCTAAAGGATCTCAATATCACTGACTACCCTCGATCGTTCATAATTCCAGTTTGGCAACCTTTTCTTGCAGCCGGAATCATCGTGAGAGTTTTGTCACAATGAGTGTAGCATACTGCTACTATTCTATGGCCAAGTTGGTCAATTATAGGTTCTAAGACCAGTTGGTGCTTAATGACCCCTTAGAAGACCCATATTCTCCTCGTTGCGCCATAAGGGATATCAGTACAAACTAAAGTGCCACACCAACGTAGCTACTGCTTCAACCGTATCGGTCTACACCGTATAGTTCTCTCACAGTTTATTGCTACTTACTTAAAGGGTGTCCCTCAGATCCGGGTTAGGATCTATAGTAACTTCGATTTAAACCCACAAAGATAAAGCATACAAGTCAAGCAATTGAAAACATTATGAATTATTCCTAAGGTACACCCCACTTATAATATCCCCAACAGAGTCGCCAGTTCTGTGATACGGTGGGAGAACTGACTGTTTTTTGGAATGCTGGTTTGTGTTTTGCGTTTGTTTTTGCAAAATGTCGCGGTAAGCAAGAGTCGCCACCAACTTTTATTTTATCCAACAAGGAAAGGAAAAAAAGCACAGAAAAATTCCTTTTTTGAGATATTTCTAGGGTTCGGGGGGTAGATTATAGAAAGGGAAGGTATTAGCATCCTTTCTATCTGTGGTTATCCACGGGCTCTTAGGTACTTGCTCATTTGTTTTTAAAAG
This sequence comes from Vicia faba, assembly GCA_948472305.1. Lineage (NCBI taxonomy): Eukaryota > Viridiplantae > Streptophyta > Magnoliopsida > Fabales > Fabaceae > Vicia > Vicia faba. Next base: position 87,873 of record CATIWC010003022.1, read on the forward strand.
TGTTTTCTTTGTGCTTGTGGGTTTGAAAAAGTTTTTGTTTTGAAACTTCGATTTAACTCTTGCTTCTGTCCTCAAGAGTGTAATGAAGCGTTTTGAAAACTTTGTTCGAAAAGTGTAAGTGTGAAGAGTTTTGTTTTGAAAGAGCAAGTATCTAAGAACCATCTACCTACTTGAAAAAGGAATCGTTCTATTCTATTTTCCTTTAGACAATGATATCCCACTATTAAAGAGTGGGTAGCACCGTCGTTGGAGTTTAAGGGTCAATTCGAATGCGGGACTTACGGTCATCAAAGCAATGTTAGGACGCCTTAGCGGTAACCCTAAAGTCTTAGATCATTTGTTTGAGGCAACAATATCTGAGGTAACCATTTCGAGGCGACTATGATCTTTAAGACAAGAGGGCAACCTCTAAAGTTACCTATACTCAATGACCGTGTACGAAGGCAACCAAGTGGGGTGTACCCTAAGAGTGCGCATGTGCGAGTGTGTCGTTTTCAGTTTATTTTTATCTTTGCACATGTTAAGGGTGATCTAATTTGATTTTAAGATTTAAACATTCAATCTTGTCATGCAAACCCTATTATCAAACATCTAGCAGTTATAATTTGCAGAAATTAAAAAGCGGAAATTAAATTACAAGGCGTCGGGTATTTACATCGCCAAAAGCAACCCTCTGAAAATAAAGTAATGCGATAAAAATAAATAAATGTCCTGTTTAACTATTACAATCCGTAAGCAGGTACATAATTGGGTAAAAATAAATAAAGCGCGCGGGAAATGGAATCGAGTGCGAAATTAAGGATTTTGACCCTTTTGAAAGAAAATGCCATCTTTTTGTTGTTTTTATTTTAAGAAAGAAATTAATTCCTAAATTGAATAACTAAATTAAATTAATAAATTAATTAAATGGAAAAAATAAATTATGACATATTTTTGTTTTTTTTTTGTTTTTTAAGAAAATAAAATTAATTAAATTAGTAGTTAAAACCTAATTAAATCTAATTAATTTTAATTATTTACAAAAATGAATTAAAGTTTTCTAACTAAAAACCTAATTAATTAATAAGTTTATTAAGAAAAATAAAAGTTTAAAATTTGATTGAATAAAAATATTTTTATGATTTTATTTGATAAAAAAAGAATTTGGTTATTGGTTAGAAAATTAATTAAAATAAAATAAAACAATTAAATAAAAATATAAAGATATAAGAGAAATGAGGTAATGTGCTTGATTTGAGGGTGTGACTAGCAAATCTATAGGCCCAACAATGCTGGCCCTTTTGACTTTTTGGATCTGGTACACACATTGACCAACACTTTGGTGGGCTTCCAACGTGGATCATCAGATCTGGCCCCTGGCCATCTGGCGCTTGGATTGATGAGGGTGCATGGTGGGTTGCAAGCTAGCGTATGCACTGGAATACCTGAAAACAAAAATCATTGAGAAAGTGGGGGACCTGGGATTCGAACCCAGATCCTGAAGGAGAATGCATTGCCAAGGTTACCACTGAGCCACACTGCTTTAGTTGTTAGTATAATAAGTATCAATAATAATATAACAAAACAATTCCAATGCCAGAAAAAAAAGGCGCGCTTGGTTTGAATGGCCCAATGGATGGAGGACACCTCATCGTCCCTGTCCTCAAACCCCTGTAACTTTACCTACAGATTTCTATCCGCAACTAAAAACGCAGGTTCGTCATAAAATCTCCCTCAGGCCATATAAATACATTCCAAGAACATGGTTCAATTCGTCATGACCTCCTGATCAAAACCATGTTCTTCTTGTGTGTCAATTTTACCTGAAACAGAAAACCCTAAAAACGAACGAAGAACCCTAGCTATGGTGGTTCTCCATATAAGCCAGATAAATGCAATTGAATATTATGAAAAGCTTGCAAATGTTCTTGTGATCACAAATATGCCATTAGTTTGTTCAATAGATGCCAGAATAATTCAAATCAAAATCAAGAACAGGGGTGAGTTGCGTGAGACTTACAGTGCGTTTGAGGACCTGATAATGCTTGGTTTGGATCCAGTTAGCTTGTGTGAATGGCCAGGAATCGATTGGGATATGTCTCCAGCCTTGAAAATGCCTTTAACCCTGATTTTGATCTCTCACTTTTTTGTGATTTTTTCAACTTTGGTTCAGTCTCCACTAATGCTCTCTAACCCTTATTTCGTGTCCTTCAGCTTGCTTATGTATTGTATGTTGCATTAGGTTCACAAACCTGGCCCAAATCTCTCCATATCAATGCTCATGAATTTAATTTGATTCCACCATTAAAACCTTTCAAAATTAATTTGATTTGGATCTTTTTGTGCATACAAGTCTTGATTCGAATTTTATTGCAATACTAGTTGTGACCAAAGCCTAAAATAGCCAGAAAATCATGAGTTATCAATGCCTTGGATTTTATATGATTTTATTTGATTTAAAATAAATAAATTCAAATAAAAATCAAATTAAATAGTAAAAATGAGATATGGACACATGGCTGGAGCTAGGGCACTTGGGATATGATGCAAACTCAAATCAAGTGAAAAATAATGGGCCCATTTGGCAAAATTTGAAGTTTTGGGGATAGTTGACTTTTGGAAATTTTGCAAAAAAATCCAACTTCAACAATGCATAACTTCTTCAATTTTGAACTTTTGGAGATGTTACTGGACTTTATAGAAATATTGAGATGTCCTATAATCAACACTTTTGGTCTCATCTCATTTTTATATTCCATGCTCAAGTTATAAGCTTTGACAAAAAAGGTGTTTTTGTTGACTTTCAAAAATGACCTATAATGTCAAAATTCATAACTTCTTGTGAGTGCATTTTTTGATCTTGGGGTATGAATATGGATTGTAGGAAATTGCATCCTCTTCAAAATGAGCTTCGGATGGGTCATTTATCATAAAGTATGAGAAAGTTATGCTTGGTCAAAGTTGAGTTGACTTTTCCTACAAAACCCTAATTTAGCAACTTTTGAATCTTGATGAATTTTGAGCAATCCTTGATGAATCATGATCAACCCTTGATCAAATGATGAAATATCCTTCAAAATGAGAATGTTGACAAAAAATATTGAAGTTTGACTGTTTGTAGGTCACAGTTGACTTTTGCCTTAGCACAGTCGATTTTTGGACCTTTGAGCAATTGACTGAGCAAACTTCCTCTGCAAGGCTTGAAATTTGTCATGGATGATCTTGAGAACATATTAGGACATTGTTGAGCACTTAAGCTAATTTGGATTCAAGGATATTGATGCAACACAAAACCCTAATCTGGGGTGGACTGTCTTAGGAGATAGCTTGCCTGACCAACTCTTGAGCAACATTGAGCCACTTGGAGATTTTTCTTGCAATGTTTTGAGAAATATGAGAGGGAAAATTTTGGGGTACAACATAGCCAGATTCATCAAACACAACCTCATATGCCGTCATGGTATCCCCGAAAGGATCATCACCACCAATGGGACTAACCTCAACAATGCTATGATCAATGAGCTTTGCACACAGTTTAAGATCAAGCACCACAATTTTTCTTCGTATAGGCCGAAAATGAATGGCGCAGTCGAAGCGGCCAACAAAAATATCAAGAAGATTGTGCAGAAAATGATAATAACCTATAAGGGTTGGCATGAGATGTTGTCCTTTGCTCTACATGGCTACCGTACTTCAGCTAGAACATTAACTGGGGCAACTCATTTTTCTCTAGTCTATGGCATGGAAGTTATTTTGCCAATGGAAGTTCAGATTCCCTCGCTGAGGATTATGAATGAGGCAGGCTTAGCCGAAGACGAGTGGATTCAAACGAGATTAGATCAGCTGAACTTGATTGATGAAAAACGGTTAGCTGTTGTTTTCCATGGTCAGACGTACCAAAAACGGATGATCAAGGCTTTCAACAAAAAGATCAAGCCTCGAGTATATCAAGTTGGTGACTTGGTGATAAAACACATCATTCTACCACAAGGCGACCCCAGAGGCAAATGGATTCCAACCTATGAAGGGCCATTTGTTGTCAAGAGAGTTTTCTCTGGTGGTGCCATGATGCTGACTACCATGGATGGTGAAGATTTCCCACATCCTATAAACGCTGACATAGTTAAAAAATACTACACATAAGAGACCTTCTAGGTTGACACACCTAGGAAAAATAAGGGCATCCCGATAAACCAAAAGGTTTGGGAAAAAATTAGGGATATATGCAAAAGATTATACACCCGACAAGTTGAAAACCTGAAAGGGCGACTTGGACAAAAAAGGGTATCCTGGTGGGCTAAAAACTCGAAAGGGAGGTCCAGGCAAAAATTAAGGATTGAAAGCGTATGACTATGTCCCGTAGAATCAACGCATTCAATTTTATCACCAAGGTCCAAGTTCAAACGGTCCAAGATCAATCCAATCAACTTTTATCAACGACAAGGGACATTCAAAGACATTGGGGCAATAGTAGAGTTGGAAGGCAGCGAGATCATTTCACATGGCTATTTGTTTTTGTTTTCAATTTTGTTTTCCTTTCGACGATTTCCTCTTACTAGGATCTCCGTCTCTCTGTACAAAAATGCCTATTCATGGGCAAAATATCAATACAGATATACTTTGAAGTGCAAAATTTCTGTCTTTGTTTTGAATGCAAATTTGTCCAATGACTAAAATTGAATGAACATATGCATATGAACATAATTAAAACTGTTTGGCATATATGACCTAAGCAGTAACATGCACCTCTTTAATAAATAGGGAATACCCTCACAGAGTTATTTCATTAACATCCTCCTCAATAAAGTTACTCACAAAGTCTCTTTGCATAGGATAATCCCCAACCAGAGTCTCAATCTCTTGGCAGCTCTCTCTCCAGCTAAGTCAAATTTTTTACAAGTTGAAGCCTCGTGGATCTCTTCCTAAAAGAAAATCACTTCACCAACAAGGTTTATTTCCCCAACAGGGTTTATTTCCCCAACAGGTTTTATTTCTCCAACAACAATTGAGGAACCACAAAATTCCCCAGCCGAGTACATCCTCCCCAACTGAGTTTGTATTCCCCCGGCATAGTATATCTTCCCTAGCTAAGCCTGTTATTCCCAGCTGAGTATATCCTCCCTAGTTGAGTGTATCCTCCCCAAGCTGAGTCCGTCTTACCCGACTGAGTCTACACTCTCCAGTTTGAATTTTCTTTTCAGATTATTGCAAATCATAGGGCCACAACTCCTGGTCCCCAGTAAAGCCGTCAGCAAAGCCTTTACTATTTCCAAAAAGATACAATGAAGCCTGGACCCGACCAGATATTAGCATAATTTTCAAGTTATTACTAAAAGCCTGGACCCGACCAGATATTAGCATAATTTTCAAGTTATTACTAAAAGTCTGGACCCGACCAGATATTAGCACACTTTCCAAGTTATTACTAAAAGCCTAGACCTGACCAGATAATATTTGATTTCTTCAATTACCGAAGCCTAGGCCTGACCAGATAGAAATTTAATTCCTATAAAATCATTAGCAAAACTCCTCTTCTTCAGTAGAGTTTTCCATTATCTCTAGTGAATTACTGAAACCTGGACCCAATCAGATAACAATTTGAGTGTCTGAAACCTGGACCCGACCAGATAGCAGTTGATCTCAATTTCAAGATACTATGAAACCTGGACCCGACCAGATAATAGTCTAACTCTTCAAAGATATAGAAGAACCTGGACTCAACCCAACCAAGGTTTAACTTCTTTTCCCCAGTAGAGTTTGCCTCTGCCCCAACAAGTTATTGTGAAACCTGGATCCGACCAGATAACTATTCAATTTCAAGAAATTTTCTGCAAAGCCTGGAATCTGACCAAATAAAAGTTAATTCGTCTCTTCCCCCAGTAAGTTGCCATGAAGCCTGGATCCGACCAGATAGCAGTAAACTACTTCATCCTCAGTAAATTGTGAAGCCTGGATCCGACCAGATAACAGCTGACATTCAATAGATATTCCCCAGCGAAAGCATCCTTTCAATAATGTTTGAAGATATGCATAATCTTCATCCCCAACGGCAATCAGGGATTCAACCCCCCCAAAATTTCCACAATAGCAGTCAGGGATTTATTTTCCCGGACAGAAACATACATCTCATATTCATACATCATAGCATGTACATACCATATGCATTTAACATAATACCACATCTGGTGAACATCATGCATGCATCTGCATTTTACTAACTCTTTTTCTCACAGGTAAAACATCAAGTTTTAGTATAAATCAACAAGAGATTTATGTTGATACTTCTTCCAATGTTTGCCAACATTCCTCCAAATGGAATCTATAAGCCCATTCACCATCCATCTCCGAGTGCAAATTTCTGGGCACTCTAGTGTTCAATCATCTTTCACCTTCAAGTCACGAATGCGGATCCGCCAATCTAACTCTTCAGGTTTAAGAAGATTGAACAGGGGCAGCTGTTGTACCCCAAAATTTTCCCTCTCATTTCTCAAGGATTCTCCCACAAGATCTTCTATGACGTCAAGTTTGCAGCACTGATACATCAATTTAGGCCTGAAATTGGCACAAGGGCAAAATGGTCAATTGCATACTGGAAAGTCAAACTTTGACTTTTTGGTCAATATTACATTTCAAAGGTCAAATTTCATCAATAAATTCAAGAATATCAAGCTTGATCATCAAGAAGTCAAGAAAGTCAAAAGTCAACTTGAAAAGTCAAGATTTCCAAGACTTAGAAATTTTCTAAGTGTTTTTTATACATGATAATTTCATCACTTCATGCCATTCTTTCATCATGATGCAAGATGATTCAAAAGAAGCTTTCAACATGAAAGTTATATGTCTCCATGATATCTACAACATTTCCTTACACAAATCTCGTAAATATTCTTGGATCTCAAGTTATAAATTCATGAAGTCATGACATTTTCATTTATCACTTAGAGAAATTTTCAACAAATTTTGTTCAAGATTTTGTCCCAACTTCTTGGCATTTTTTCACATAGTTACAAGATGATTTTGTCAAAATGGCCAACATGAAAATTATAGAGGATGTTTCAAGCTTTCCAAAACATCCAGGAGCATGAATTTATCATATTTGAGTTAGGAGATTCAAGAGCATGAAGTTGAGCATCCATTATTGAGTTGCAAGTCATTTTAGTGAAGAACACATAACAAAACTCTCATGATTTGCTGCATAATCTTATGTTGCAGGTTTCTTTGCTTGCAAATCTCATCATAATTTAATGCTTACACCCACTCTTCAGCTATTACCCAAGTGTTTAAACCATTGTCCAAAAGATCTTTCCATTTATGGCATAAGGGCACCATTGCTATTCTTGAAAAGCAAGATTTTTGTACAAAGTTTATCTTGAGCCCATACCTTGCTGGTTGCTGATTATACTCCACCATAAATCATGGGAAGTATCTCCTCAATACCAGCAACTTTGGTACTTCATCTCGGGACTATGGAGTACTTGACTTAGTTTGATCTTTATAATCCAACCAAACCATAACATGTTGTTTTGAAAACTTAATCAGCTCATATGCACAAACCCCTTGCCTATATATAGAAGAAGCATTTGCAAGAGGAAGAGGTTAGAGAAAAATAGAGAGAAAAGCCAGAAGTTTTTGTTGTAAACTAGCCATCAAGATCCCATACTCTCCAAAAAGTCATAACAGTCCAAAAAAAAGCTTCCACTCTTGAGTTTTAAAGTCCAAATATTTGGAACTCTCACACCTTGCAAGCTCTGTCCAAACAACCAATCATCTCACATACATCACCTAGAAATTGTTTAAACTCAAGAACAAGCTTCTACAACACCTCTGTTTTCTATTCCAAGTTCAAGAACAGTCAAGTCAACAACTTAAGCTCAGAATATAAGATCCAGCTTCAAGGTAAGTTTCTTGACTTTAGTTCTTCATTTCAAGCATCATTAGTAATTCATTTTTTTTGAAGACAAAGTGTAGTGACCATTGTCCTTGAAGCTAACCTTTTGTTTATCTCCCATTCTTTTCATTATGTGTTGAGAACTAACCCATGTATGCAGAAAAATAATGTTGAAGTAAAAAAATGACAGTATGAGTCGACACATAGCCTTATGAGTCGATACATATTGCTTTACAGGCCCAAAACAGAAGGGAAAAGAGTGTATGAGTCGACACAAAGCACGTATGAGTCTACACATGCAGTGTATGAGTCAACACATAGCATTATGTATCGACTCATACTGAGTTGATTTAGCAATACAGGGGCAAGGAAAGTTATGTGTCGATGCATAAGAGCTTGTGTCAACACATAATAGTGCAAAATGCATTTTCCCTTCTTTTTACACAGTTTTTACATTTCCTTCATTTTTATTCGATATGGTTGTAATATTTAAGTTCCTATTTAATCCAAATTTGTAAATTGTACCCCCATCCCCTAAATGATGTAATAGCGTAGGACTTTATTTTCTGCAATTTAACGCTTTCAAATATAAATGCTAGTAATTAGGGTTTTGTATGGAAAGACTAAAACCAATCAATAGAAAACCCTAATAAAAGATAAAAACAATGCATGTAAATAAATACACTTGCACACGAACACACCTAGGGTAAATATACTTGGTTGCCTTACAAAAATGGCCATATTACGCATGTGAGGTATCTTAGCAAAGACGAGCAAAATACAAGATCATAGCCCCTCGATGACGCTATCTATGTTGATTTTCAAAATGATCTTAGTCCCTAAAGAAAAATGCTAAGATGCCTTGCAATATTTCTAATCATGGTTATATGATGTCTCACGCTCGTCCCTTTTACATCCAAAGATAGGGTTACTTACCAAATCAATAGTAAGATAACAATGTCAAAGGAAAGAGGAAATAAACAAGAAAGACTTTTGAGTAGGTAGATTGTTCCTAGTTACTTGCTCCATTTCAAAACAAAAACATCCTTGCTATTTTAAAAACAAACACCAACACTTTCAAAAACATCTTTCAAACTTGAAAATATTTTCAAAAGATCAACACTTTGTATACATTCTTACGATGGCGCCTTTTCAAAACATTTTCAAAAAACCACACAAAGCACATTTTCAAACAAAAGAAAGTGATCTATCAAGTAAATAAGAGCCCATGGAAAACCATGGATGAAAAGGGTGCTAATACCTTCCCTTTTCATAATCTACCCTCCGAACTCAAGAAAACATCTCCAAGGTCTTTTCTGTTCTTTTCAGCCTTTCCTTTTGGATAAAAGAAAATTCGGTGGCGACTCTTGCTAACTGCAACATTTGCGATAAAACGCAAAACAACAAAGTCAGTTCTCCCACTGTATTACACCTATAAACACACACATAAGTGCGATCACACAAAGTCGAAACCAAAACAAACAAATAAACAAAGCTTGAGGAGTATCCACTCACTAAAGTAGCACGCACCTAATCGAGGTATCATGACACTAAGATAGGATAAGAAGAGGGATACCTAACCACAATATCGTATCATCAAGGTAGGACAAATGAAGTGGGGAACCTAACCATGATATCAAATCATCAAGGTACGGCAAGGAAGTTTAGCCGACATCGAGTCGTCGAGACAAGCGAAATGGGGGAATAGTGGTTCTTAACCATGATATCAAATCATCAAGTCAAGAAAGAAAGAGGTGTCGACTCTTACCCAATATATCAAATAATCGAGGTAAGAGAAGAATGAAAGTGAATCGTCATAAGCGACTAAACATCTGACCAATATATCAAGAATCGAGGTAGGAGATAGAAGGAAATAATGAGATCAAGTCAAAACGTCAACGCTTCATAAACGCGAGCTAGAGACAAAATGTGGTGGATCAATTACAAATCGTTTTTCCATCTTACTGACTCGATAACATGATCAGCATAGTTCAAAGCATCAACGCATGGCGCGAGCTAGGAACGACACAAACGAGAATGTATGGGGGTCGATTACGGACCCTTTTCCACTCGCCTTCTTTAAGGACTTATCAATGGGGAATGGGAATGAGGTGCCTTCATCGAGGTCTTTGGCACAAAATGTAAACAAACAAGATTTACCCCTTTTGAGGTCTTTTCCAAACACAAATAGAATTGCCTTAAATAGGTCTTTAAATAAACTAGATTTTCCTCAAAGGGACTCTCAGTCATGCATCATCTAGTCCTACTTCTCATGGAATCATAAAAGAAGTAAATAATCATGCATCATTATTCCTACTTCTCATGGCATCAAAAAAGCGGTAAACAAATGCAGAAAAATAAACAAGAAATATACTAAACGGATAAGAGTATGTTATTTAGCAAATACAAGCTAAGAAACCCGGAGGTCTTTGAGCGAGATAGTATCAACAACAAATCAAATCAGATACAATATCCAATAAAATCATCCAATATTACAATGCGAAAGTAAATCACAAGCTATATGCGCATCAAGCTAATGTCCTGCACCAAGCAACGCTACACAAGCAAAAAGTAAAATTCGAACAAATGCACCGCGATGAATCACCTTCTAAAACTTGCACAATGTCACAATAAGAGTTAGCAAAAATAACAAGGAATATCAAATATAACTCAACAATCGACATCACAATTCAAAATAGAGTATTATCATGCATAAAGAAAAATCAAACAAGTAACGAAAGCACAAAACCAAACTCCGGGCAGCATGTACATCACACAATAAAACACACAAAATGTCGGTCTGAAATCAATGCAACTCGATGCAAATGTTTAACAAAGACAAAACGCAACTACAATGATGCATAAACCAACAATTAAAATGCATTCCAAGTGCAAGTTACAAAACAGGGCAGCGTTATGTACATATCAGGAATTAATCCGGAAAACACACCAAAATCGAGCCAGCTCAACAACAATGTCCATAATCAACCAATGAAATGCAAACATGCATCATATGAATATTAAAACTCAATGTACATGTTAGAAAGAAAACCAGAAAACATTGTACTCAATTTTAACGTGCACGAAAAGTCAGAATGAAATTGACCGAAAATGGTACTGATAGCCACCAAATGTACCTACAAGCTCAAATAAGTACCCACCGCAAATTAAATCCATGTGCAAGTGCCACTTACCATTCCCGGGCAGCAACATGCCATATTGAAAACATGCACAAAAAATGTCTTAAAATTAATCAGAATTGATGCTACAGTTCCACAATTATTCGATTAAAGCTAAAAACTCATGAACTGCGAATTACAACTCAAACCAAGTGCATTTTCAAAGTCTGGGAAGCACTACACTATCTCACAACATCACACGAAATTATGTTCTGAAATCGCTAAAACTTGACATAATCGTCACTCAAATACCAAAACAAATGCAACCGATCCATTACCAACAATCAAAGTAAGTTCCAAGTGTGTTTTAGAAATCCGAACAGCACTACACTGCATCACAAATTCATCCGGAAAATCACATTGGAAACAGTAAAAATCAACATTAACCATCCATAAACATCCGAATATGCTCAAGTAAACCTCAAACGGTAATTAAAAGCGATTTTGTACCTTGTTTACATGTTGCAGGCAACAATATACACTTAACCCAATGTTGTACAAAATCAGTTTCAACAAATGCAAACGGATGCAAAAACACACCTTTTAGTTCAATTATTATCAATTAAGAATCGTAAACAAGTTACAAACAAAGAAATCACATTGGATGCCTTAATTCCAAACACAAATCAAATTTCGAGTGTTAATGTAATTTCAACCGATTTGAGGTTTTCAATGACGAAAAATTTAATTCATCAACAAATCGATATAAACTTGCATTAACTCATGAAATTAAATTTAAACTTCATCACAATTCCTCAATTAAACACAAATTAACGCATTTCGACATAATTTAACATAAGCACATCAATATCAATTTACCGATTCAAAATCAAGATTCACATCAATTAGTTCCTCTTTCAACCAATTCCACACTCCAACATCATTAACAATTCTATTGCTCAATTAAATCCACAAAATTATTCAACTCATGAAACTCAAGCAAAAATTAACTCATGAACAAGGTAATTTGCAATCAACTCAAGAATTTAAGAAATCAACACCTAATTCACAAGGAATGATTGAATTAAATTGCAAGATTCGAATAATTATCGGATTGAAGAAATCGGAAGAGGAGATGTAGCCAGAATCGCAATCGGAGGGAGTTGTCGCTGGAATTAGCGGTGGTTTACAGCGGAGGAGGTGGCTTCCAGAATCGTGTGCAGTGGCCGGAGGAAACAAGGGCAGTGGACAGAACTCTTGGAGTGGTGGTTCAATTGAGGTTTGGGGTTTTGGAGGGAGAGAAGAGTAGTTTGAACTTTTTGTGTTCTTGAACTTTTTTAGAGAAAAGTATAGAAAATGAGAGGGTTTTTTAGTGTGAAACTTAGCAAATGAATTGAGTCTCCTGAAAATAGTGAGGAAAATTGATATATAGTCTTGACAATTGGGCCTTGGTTTAGACCAAGAGAAATCCCAATCAAATTCTTCATAAAATTGAGTTTTCAGTGTCAACAAACACAATCGAACAAAAAATCTACAAGCTCACAGATAATCGATATGAAATCTCGATGCGAGACCAACAACAAAATCGTAGATGAAAAAATTTATGACGTCATGCCCAAAGAACAAACACGATACAATAAAAATTTATCAAGTTATGAATTTTCGAGTGGCGATAAACCGAACAAAAAAATCTGCAGCACAACTTATTTTACAGGTCGATTTAAGAAACAAAAAATAATCGAAGCCTTCGGAGTACTATTTGAACTAGGGACCTGAAACGAAGTTGTAGCTAAATGTTTTTTTAATCTCATGCTTCAAGAACCACCCCAATAAGATAAAAATCGAGAGAGTTACACATTTTCCAATATCGAGAAACGGTACGGTAGAAAACCGTTTTGGAGTGCAATTTTCTCTGGTAATCCGCATTTTCGGGGATCTTCTGCAAAGAATTAACTCCTGACCCAAACATACAAATTGAAGATAAAATCAAGACAGATTTTTCTCCCAAAGAATCAGCCAATAACATTAAATCGGGCGAAAGTTATGAATTTTCAAACATCTGAAAAATAACGGTTCAACACATTATTTTCACTATTTTTTCACTGTATAGCTTCTAAGTACTCGCACATTCAGAGATCTTCGTCAATCAATTAGCTTCCGAGCCAAACACAAAATTTGAAGGAAATAATAAGATGATTCAAATGCTCTAGGAGGCATTTAAACATGCTTTTCCAGTCAGAAGTTATGAATTTTTAAGCATCCGAAAACCAGAGAAACGGTAAATCCATCGTATAGCGCATTTCAGGTATTTTGCACTTTAGAAAATCCTCCTCACAAAATTAGCCTTCGACACGAACATATGAAATGGAGAAGATCTAAAAGCGGTTCTAATGACATAAGAATCATTCCCAAACCATTTTTTGATCTCAAGTTATAAATTTTTGAGCTTGGAACGCATAATACTTTTGTCTGCACTGTCTCAAACAAAATGAAACAACTGACTTTCTGTACAATTCTGAGTGTGTTGGAACACATAAGAGCTTGACATGATAATGACTTGCTTGGTTATTAATTGGATATCTTGAAAATCGTATGGAGTACATTAAAATGTGGAAAACCCCGAATTCTGATTCATGATGTTGTTTAACGGAACAATTAATTTTGTAACTCTTTCTTCTAGAGAAATGCCTTGATTCCATGATTATAGACCCAATGACACGTACATATGCATATGACGATGAAGTGTAATCCAATTATGATTAAAATGAAGAGGGAGAATTTTGGGGGGCAACACACAACTTTGAGGAGAACACAATGACCATCTCACAACCCGAGTGGTTCACACATACCAACTCTCCTATAGAGTGGCTAACATACTCAGCCCTAATGAATACATCTTTATAATTCCCAGCTGGTACATTCTTTTAGGTTACAAGGCTTCTATTTATAACCTTTTTCTCAACTGGATTTGGGCTTCAAGTCAAAACACATTGGTTGTTACAAATCTGCAGAATATTCTGCAACAAAATAGGTCTTCAATTAAATCTTCCTAAATTATCTCCATATTTAGAAAGTCAATATTCTTCAATATTCTTCTTGATTCTTATTGACCAATAAATTAAAGCCTCATAAAATTGCATAATATTCCCAGAATATTCTACATCTGTTAAATCATAACAAAATCCAACTGCTCAACTCAGCTCAGGCGCGATGTCGTATGACCCTGCATAGGACATCTTATCTGACGTGTTGCTTCAGATGTTGAAACACTTCAACTCAATATGTCCCAAAATAAAATAGGACTTCTTGCTCAACCTGTTCTTCTTAGCAAGATAATACATCGTATTTAACATATTGCTACTATATTAGTTTTACCAAATATAATGCTAATCATAAAAATAGAGAATTAACAAACACACATCGTGAAATATACAACTAAATTAATTGATTACCTTTTGTGTATCATCACAAAACCATCTTTGGTATTTGTGAACTAATTAAGTGTTAACGTGATCAAATTCCAACAAAAGTATAATCTTCATATTCTTGCTATTAAACTTATGTGCGCATTTTTTAAAAACCTTTGATAATTCATTTTGGAGAACCGGTAGAATTCTATAATGAGTTTCTTTGGGTCTATTCACCCCCTCTAGACCGTTTCATTACTCCATATTCTCATTCAAGACTAACATGGTCCACTACCTCGACAATCACCAAAGTCACTACTTCTAGTCCCAACCTTCCCCAATCATGGTTATTATGAGGGAATCATCTTTTGCATGGGAGGATATTGGAGGTGACAAAAATTTTGATGGCATGGCAAAGATGCACACCACCATGGACGTGTTGCATCGCTAAAACCAGACTTTGGAGGATAACGTCATTCATATACAACATCGCTACAGAAGGCTACTCCCACAGATGAGACATAAATGTTGGATCCCTAATCCCTCTTAAACGTGATATGGGAGTCACTTATCCTCAAAGGTTTAAAGCCTACTTCCTTGGCAAAGTTCGATGGTTGTAGTTACCCATACAAGCAGATGGACATCATCGAAGTTCCCAATCATCTAAAGTGTACACTTTTGTCTAGCACTTGCAGGGATTTGCCCTATGATGGTATATGGGCCTACCCTGATCCTCCATTGCTAGATACCAAGATCTAGTGAACAAAACTCATGCACCAATTCGCAGTAATACGACATAGAAAGATGTTCACACTACTACAAATAATGCTTTTTATGATAGAACTTTCACTCACTTAAAAAAAATCGAAGTGTAAACCATAGACGTGTCACATTTTTTATTAATAAAAATACTATATATTCCCTCGGTTTTACTGAAAACTGAGGGGTAAAGTATTTCGAGGACATGCCTTTGAATCCCATCAACTACATTTTAACATATTTTAATTTTTTATAATTTTCTAATGACTTATTACCTCGGTTTTACTGGAAAAATATGGGGTAAAGTATTTAGATGACATATCTTCGAATCCCAACAACTATATTTTATCACCTTATAATTTTAAAAAAAAACAATTTATGACCTATTACCTCGATTTTGCTGAAAACTGAGGGGTAAAGTAGCTAGAGGGACATGTCTTCGAATCCCAGTAACTACATTTTATCACCTTTTAATTTTTTTAATTTTTTTATGAGCTATTACCTCAGTTTTGCTGAAAACCGAGGGATAAAGTAGCATATTTTTTTATTTATATTTTTTATTTATGACCCATTTGATGAAAAATTAAGTAACAAATCGTTGTCGTCCATTTATAAAGTAATAATGGTCAAGATATTGCCAACTCATAAATCCACATGAAACATTAGTGATCTGCGTGAAACTCCTACTAGCCAATCAAACGCGAATGCCATAATTATTCATCTTAGATGCAAAATGCTGAAGTTAAAACTTAATATATTGAAAACAATGAAAATGAAAGCAAGAGCAGGAAAATACTTAGAGGTTGGTTTCTTAATGTGTAATTTTTTCTCTAGTTAGGAAAGCATGAAAGTAACTTATTAATGTTAGTTGTAGTTGTATCAAGTAAAATAGTTAATATTGTTGTTATTGTTGTTGTTGTTGTAGTTGTTGTTGTTATCGTTGAAATTTAGTATTTAACAATTCTATTGATTTATTTTATTTGATGTTGTTGTTGTTATTTTTG
Organism: Vicia faba; assembly: GCA_948472305.1. Taxonomy (NCBI): domain Eukaryota; kingdom Viridiplantae; phylum Streptophyta; class Magnoliopsida; order Fabales; family Fabaceae; genus Vicia; species Vicia faba. The sequence goes on from CATIWC010003022.1 coordinate 104,029, forward strand.
TTGTTGTTATTGTTGTTGTTGAGCTTTAATGTTTAAAGAATCCATGGATTTTGTTATTGTTGTTATTGTTGTTGTTGTTGTTGTTGTTGTTGTTTTTATTATTGAGATTTAATGTTTAAGGATTCTATTGATTTTGTTTTTGTTATTGATGAGGAAGATTTAGAATTTGTCAACAAATTTGATGTTTTGCAGATTAAAATAAAACAAAAATAGGTCAAATATTTTTTTGTAAACAAGACTTTATCCCTCAGTTATTGTTAAAAATCGAGGTAAAAAGTATCACAGTTTTGAAAATGCAAAAAATGCAGTTGTTGGGGGTCGATCTCATGACCAGTTCCACTTTTCCATTCATATCATATAACTCAAGATTCAATCTCTTAACGCAATCAAAAGAAATGAAAGAATTTGTCACGCCAGTATCAATAATAGAAATCAAAGGCATACCATTAATAAAGCATGTATCTCAGATTAGTCTATCCTCAACAGTAGTCTCAGAACCAGATAACACAAACACTTTCCATTTAGCTTGTTCCTTCTTCGACTTGTCACACCTGATACCAATGTTACCTTTTTCACCACAGTTGTAGCAAGTCACTTCGCACCTCCTATGCACTCATAAGATTCGTGACCTAGATTGCCATACTTGAAATACTTCGCCTCAGCACTTGTACATTCAGAAACACGATGTCCTTCGACACCACACTTAAAGCACTTAACTGGAGTAGAAGATCCTCCTCCACTTGGCTTCTTGTCATAACCACCTCTATGTTTCCCCATATTATCATGAGTCACATAACGCTTCCCTCTGAATTTCCATTTTCCCTTCTTATCATTCAAAGTCTTATAGTGAGCAGCACTCTCTCTACTATCCTCATCATAGATCCTAATCTTGTTAACCAGCTCAAAAAATCTCCTAATCTGCTGATAACCTATGGATTTCTTGATCTCGGGCCTCAAACCATTCACAAACTCAAGACAATTAGATCTCTCAACATTAGCAGTATTGTAATAAGCACAAAACTTAATCAACTCCTCAAACTTTGCAGCATACTCAGCCACGGTTCCATTATCCTGCTTTATCTCAAGAAGCTCAATCTCTTTCTTCCCACACACATCCTCTGGAAAATACTTCTCCAGAAACGCATCTCTGAAAAGTGCCCAAGTAACCCCAATCTCATCTTCTCCAAACCTTTGAACAGTGTTACTCCACCAATCTCAGCTTCCTTCTCAAGCATATGGGTACCAAACTGCACCCTCCGAGCATCCGAACAATTCATAACTCGAAATATCTTATCAATCGCTTTCAGCCATGCTTTTGCATTGTCAGGTTCATGGGCTCCTTCAAAGACCGGCAGGTTGTTCCTTTGGAACTTGCCCAAAGCACAAAATTCATCATCATCTTTGTTGCTAGCATTGACATGCGGTTGTTGCCAAATCTCACCGACCAACATTGCCAACACCTCAGCAATAACATTGTCATTCCTTTCTGCAACCATCGTCCCGAGATTCTCAAACAACCAAAAATTCTCATCAGACAAATAGTATCGATCTTGTCATAAACACATATCGAATACAAAAGGAAATAAGCACAAAAATTAATCAACTCCTCAAACTTTGCAGCATACTCAGCCACGGTTCCATTATCCTGCTTTATCTCAAGAAGCTCAATCTCTTTCTTCCCACACACATCCTCTGGAAAATACTTCTCCAGAAACGCATCTCTGAAAAGTGCCCAAGTAACCCCAATCTCATCTTCTCCAAACCTTTGAACAGTGTTACTCCACCAATCTCAGCTTCCTTCTCAAGCATATGGGTACCAAACTGCACCCTCCGAGCATCCGAACAATTCATAACTCGAAATATCTTATCAATCGCTTTCAGCCATGCTTTTGCATTGTCAGGTTCATGGGCTCCTTCAAAGATCGGCAGGTTGTTCCTTTGGAACTTGCCCAAAGCACAAAATTCATCATCATCTTTGTTGCTAGCATTGACATGCGGTTGTTGCCAAATCTCACCGGCCAACATTGCCAACACCTCAGCAATAACATTGTCATTCCTTTCTGCAACCATCGTCCCGAGATTCTCAAACAACCAAAAATTCTCATCAGACAAACAGTATCGATCTTGTCATAAACACATATCGAATACAAAAGGAAATAAACACATAAAAAATCTAGTCAACTGGTTGACCATGCTCTAATAACACTAATATAACAACCTCTAAAACCGTTGCATAAATATATAGCATAATCAGAGTAAATTAACATGCTTACCAAAAGAGGTCGTCACATGTATTTCAAAAACCAACACGAATACACTGGTCATGCTCATAACACGCATTTAAAATCATGTTCCATACACTAACACATATGCATCTTGCAGCAGAATATTTCTATTTCATAATGATATTGATAATTGAAATCCCATAATGACAATTATATAATAAAACATTGGGCATTAAAGGCCATCATCGCATAATCTCAATACATCATAAATAAAGAGATTTTAACAAACATCTCTCAAAATAAACATGAGTTCAAACGTTTCTCCGTGTTACATGACCAGAGCATGACTCACTACCTAGTAAGCAGATAAAACAAGAACTAGCTCCTCTGACTAATCCTTATAAGAAGCACCACTATCTCGGTACCTGAATGATGTCGTATAAAACATCATTCCAACAGAAGGGTGAGCATTCACATCATTATAGAAATATATAAAAATAAGTAATTGCATCACATACATACATACAATTGAATTCATCATACTTCACATAATCATTATATTCAATATTTTCCAATTCAATCTACATGTTTACATATACAACATTGATCGATAATTCATGATTTAAAGATAATCAATCACAAATACCACAAATGTCACATTCACGTCAATATCACATATCGTACACCAATTCAACATTTCACGTTGACAATTGTGACTCAAATGTAACTCAATGCAATATGCACGTGGTACCAATTGTTATCCTTAACGGTTTTTACATTTAAACTGTGCCCGCATCTCTAAGACAAATAGCCACCAAAAAGCACGTTCTCTAAGCTTTCAAACCCCCGTCTCCAGGTTTGGGATAAGTCATTAACTCTCACAAAAGCTAGAAAATATTGCCTCTTAACAACTAATGATGCATGTGCAATCTCAACATATATATGCAATTAAGACCATTTCCATATCTTAATTATACAAGCATATTTCATATAATTTAACACATTTGAACTATCTTACCAAATTGTACAACATACATATATCATATCAATATTCACATACAATGCATACTCATAACATTTATCAACTCAACATGTCACATAACATGTAACCAACAATAGTAAAACCAAGTTATCCTCAATCAACTTCAATTTACAACATACATATATACAATTCAAGTATTATGTTTCTCATCAAAAGTCATCCAAAACCAATCCAAAAAATATCAATCAAATTATTAAAATTCATGATAATCCTTTATAAATCCTGAGCATACAGAACCCCCTTCAATTACTCAAAATATAAAACTTTTCATCCCAGACCGCGCTAAGCGGCTTCCATCGCGCTAAGCGGCCTCGCGAAAAACCAGAAAAATTTGTTTCGGACAATATTTTGTCCTCCACTAATTGGAGTCATAAAACCCACCCAATCAGTCATTTTCATGTAATTAAATGCATTATAACATTATATCCAACATATAGCATCAATTACAAACATCACAACATGATTCAAACATCAATTTCATGATTTCACTTTCAAACTCTAACATGTCAAAATCTAGAAATTGAATAACAAAGTCCCTAATCATGCTTACTACCCATTACATACATCACACACTCCCATAATAATGCAAATTACCCATCCTTACCTTAGATGTAGATCATTTCTAGGGTTCTAGCTTCTTCTCTTCTCTTTTATCTCTTTTCTCCTCTTTTCCTCTTTCTTCTCTTCTCTTGTTTTGATAATTCTCTCTCTTTGTTTTACAAAACTCTTACTAACTATGTTTTCACTAATGGGCTTAATATTTCATTCTCACACTAACCCATCACCAAGGTATAATTATTTAATAATGCTATTCTCAAACCCAATAACCCAATACACATATATTCACAAAATCACACAATTAATTAATTACTATATTAAATAATAACTAATAAAATAAATAACTAATAAAATAACTAGTAAATAAAAATCGGGGTGTTACACGTAGCATGCATCCATCCCCATAGCGATGACCCCTTGGTCATCAACTTGAGGTGTGATGATTAGAAAATTAAAAGAGTGTTGGTAGATCAAGGATGATCTAATGATATCCTATACTAGGATGTATTTGAGAGGCTTAGCCTTGATCCAAATGATCTAAAACATTTCCAGGAATCTCTAGTTAGTTTTTTGGAAAATAGGTACAAGTAAAGGGTTACATAACGATGAGGATCACCTTTGGAGATGGAAAATATGCCAAGTAGTTTAATGTCAGATATCTGTTTACAAACACTCTATTTTCCTATAATATGACCAAATTTCAATTAGTTGGGCGTCGCCCTGTCCACCTTATATTCGTGCATGAAATATCCATTTTTTGACAGGTGAGTCAGATTCATCTGAGGAGACCAAGAAGTCACCGGGAAATGTTACTTGGAAAGTCTAAAGTTGAAAAAAGTCAGAACCCTAGACATGAACACTACAGTGAAGGTGAGAAAAACTCAATAAGGGGTTGAATTGTGTTAACCTTTTCTTTCTTTTTAAAACTCTTTTATTAGATTTTGACCATAAAATATAGAATCTGATTTAGGGTAATTTGTTTGCAGCGAATTGAATAATATTGGAGTAGAGAGTAAGAGAAACAGAGACACAAGCAGTTACCATGGTTCCTCCTATAAATCAAGATTAGTACAATCCCCTTGTACTATAAGAGATTTACACTATAACCACAAGTGATTATAATTTGTTTAAACACACTAGCAAGATACTTACTTTGCTTAAACACATAGGTAAGAGACTTCTAATGATCAAGCACACAAGCAAGAGACTTCAAATGCTCAAGCATACAAGCAAGAAAATTCAAATTCTCAAGCACACGAGCAAGAGACTTCAAATGCTCAAGGACACAAGCAAGATACTTCTATAATTTAACTTAGAAAGAGAGATTATTTGAGTATTGAAAGACCAACAAATTTTTATTGAAAATTATAGGAGAGTCGATTAAGCACAAAGCAAGGACAAATGTGTCAAACCACTATAAATTATAGTGTACTCTCTTTCTTATTTAATTTAGTAGATGATCACATGATTTTGTTGTTTCTATTGCTCTCTAGAATTGCATGTTTGTAGGATTTTATGTTGGTGCTGGTTTATTGCTTAAGTTGTAAGTTTTGTTATAGTTGGTAATTCAACTTTGTCTTAGTGTCGATTAAACCTGAAACTTTGATTGTAAAATCTTGTGTGTGATTGAAAATCATTCCATAACATTTCTCGTGGAATTGAACGGTTTTTCAACATGATTAGTTTCTTCATTTGGTGCAATCCAGTAGTCCAACTTGTTTGTGTTTTGAACTGTAAGTGTATTCGTGTAAGATAAACTCTAGTTTTGAAACTTCAAAAAAAAACTTTTTCAAAGGAATTTTTAACTTGGGAGTTCTATTCACCCCTCATCTAGACCGTTTGTTATCCATATTCTCACCCAACACGTCGATTTTACAATTCTTACACGATTTACACACACCGACTTTATTAATTGATATATAATGATATAAATGTCTATGTGTTAATATTGTTGTTGTTAGAAGAGTGTGAACTAAATATCCATATATATTATGTTTGTTGGAAGAGTGAAATGAAATAAAACAATTCCAAAACATGGAAGTCGAGAGAATGATCTTATCCACACATCCATATGTAAGCTTCCCTAAGAGGAAAACTCATTTAAATCATGAGATACATATCATTAATTAGTTGATGTTGATGTTTATGCTTTTATATACAATGTTCAATACAATTGTATTATCAAATACTTTGAAAATAAAAAAGACAAATATGTCAAAATGTTTTAAAATCTGAACCAATCATCGATCTGGTCAGATCACTAGATTACTGATTAAATCAGTGGCACATTAGTCGGATCACAAGTCTACTAACTTAATTTATATAAAATTAAAAATTAAAATATTCATAAAATAAAATTCTTAACATAAATTTTATAACTATCTTACGTAAAGTTCCAACTTGCAAACATAACCAGCTCCAAACATTTTTAAAAATTGAAATCTAACAAAATTATAAAATAAAATAAGTTCTAAACATAATCAACAAAAGTACAAACTCAATTAAGTTATAACAATATATTGCAATAGGTTTCAAAAGATTACATGAGGGAGGGGGAACATTTTTGTTTCTTTCAATTTTTTACATACATTTTTACTCCCCGCCCAAAAATATGTTGTTCTGATGAGTTAAAAAATAAAAATAAAAAGATTAATTTGTTGGTATAAAGTTCTATTGGTTCATTGATTTAACCAGTAAATTAGTCAGATCACGTCGATTTTTAGCAAATCAATTACAATTACGATTTTATATTATTATTGAACGGTCATATCTTCTTATTTCCGATTTAACTGATCCGATAGAACGGTCTGTACGAAATTTTATACGAAATTTTGAAACAGTAAAATGTCTGCAAGAAGAAAAAACTTAAATTCAAGTGAATTTCTTTAATCACTTGAATTCATTCATTTCACTATATATAATATATTCATTACTATCTTCTTTGATTTACTATTAACTTAAAAAGTCACCTGTATGCGTTGGACTTTAATAGCATATGAGATTATTTTAAGGTCAATATATGAGTGCCGTGCTCGTTGAAGAAATTAAATGTTCGTTGGTCAGAAAACATTCAATTGAAATCAACGCGTGCAAAACTATGATAGCGATTAAAATAAGAACCAAATCAAGCTACAAATAATAAATAATCCAACAAGGTAATCGATGTTTAAGATGCTAAACACTTTTGTTTATCCATCAAATGAGTCAAATCATCAAAAAGTTCGAAATTCTGAACAAGAGAATACTCTTCTTTTTTAACTTTATTATTATAAAATAAAAGATGAGATTGTTAAATGACAAAAAGAAATTCACCAAAATATTCGTCCAAATTATTAAATGAAGTTGTTGAGACAGATACAAACACTGTCTATACCCACTGCTTCAATTTGCACGTATTTTATTTTGTTTCTTCCCAAAAAAGTTAACGTTGTTTATTATTTGTACCATATATAGCTTATACATAAAAATAACACGTAATATACATGCATGTGCTATTCAATCATTCCATGCCTTTTTTGGTGATGCTCTAAAGCAAATTGCGATGATCAACCTAACCACTATGTTGAAACCATGCAGATTCATCTTTAATCTATGATTCAACTTCTTTTTTGTCACTTGTATTTCTTTTGGTAATGAAATTGTACCATAGTCTACATAAAAATAATACGTAATATATCAAAAAATATAATGATTTCTTTGAAAGGAATAATCCAATTTATTTCTATCCGTTTTTTAGGTTAACTTCCCATCGAGCTACTAATGTAGGTTTTGGTTGGTTTGGACCTAATTTTTCTTTCATAATTTATTAGGTAAGACTTTATATAATATAGTAGATTTTTATAAAAGAAATTAAATCAAAGTTATCAGTTATTCTGAATCAACTTTGATGAATAAGATTCAATCAATTCGATCAATTTTTTTTTTTGTTTTTCACTCTTCACTCGAATGAATCAATCAACTTTGATTGTAAGATAATTTTGCACAGCAATTAATAATGGAAGAAAAGAAAATATAATCGTGAAAGAAGGAGAAGTTAGGATTTGAACAAAATAAACAGAATAGGAAGAATATTTTCTACATAGTTTCTTTCACTATAACAAATAACGTTTTTTATATCGAAGTTTTCACCTCACCAAAAAAAAACTAAAATATAATGCATGTAATGCCAAGGCGCGCCATATTTTTTTATTTATAAAAATAAAAAATCAAATATTCCCTCTATTCTTAAAATAACCGAGGGAAAAAACAAATCAGGACACACTTCAAATCTTAGTCATTGCAGTTTATATTTTTATTTTTTTTATAAGTATAAACTAAATGATTTAACCCTTCGGTTTTTGATAAATCTGAAGGATAAAATAATCAGATTTTATCATAAAAGCACTTGTTAAACAGATTTTACCCTAATTCTTACTAATATGAAGTCAACCCAAACTCGCATGCATAATTATTTATGATTGATTACAAGATAAAAAATCTTCAATATTCTTCTGTCTAGAACAAAACATTTTTTTCCTCCCTTGCAATCTACACTACTACGGAAAACCCATTTAACAACAGTTGGAAAATACATATAATCACGCGGGTCCAGGCGTTGTTGTGTAGAGTGTGGTTGTATATGCGACAGTTGTAATCACGGTCCAGTAATCGTTATCATAAAATATATATCACAATGGTTGACGTAAATAACCGTTGTAATAATTATAGTGACACGAGTTCGATACTCAGCTACAACCAAAATTAAAACGCATACAAAATAGTATTTCACTACTTTAACGTTCCAACCGTTGTGGTATATGTAAGAGTTTATTATAAAGTATAGGATTGTTTGTTTTTCTCTGCCCCTCATTAACCATATTCAATCATTCAAATAGATTTTTGAGACAATAATCAGAAAAATTAAGTTATTCTTGAAAAACAACTTAAAAGATCCAATATTTTTCTAATTGTAAACATCCTGTAAATCGTTATTTCCTTTTTTAGCCTATAGGATTTGATTCAATCCCAAATTTTTCAAAATAATGTTGGTAAATGGATGTCAGTCCGAGTCTTTCACATGAAATTTGATTTCCTCTTCTTTTCTACTTTATTTTTCAAACATTAAGTTTTGTGTGAAAGATCCATACTGACATCCATTTATGAACATTGTTTTGAGAATTTGTGACATTGAATAAAATTCTATATACTAAAGAGGGAATTATGATTTACAAGATGCACTAGTGCAGAAATGACTTTTTACATCGGGTAAAACTGACTTTTTACATCGGTTTTGGGTCCGATGTAAAGTCAAGCGATATAGTAAATCAGGTACTTTTTACATCGGTTTTGGGACCGATATAAAAAGTCCCTTTTTTACATCGGTTATGATCTAAGACTGATGTAAAAAACAATTATAACAATATTTTAAAAAAATTGACTCAACTTTTTACATCAGTTAAACATGTGGACTGATGTAAAAAGTCCCTTTTTTACATCGGTTATGATCTAAGACTGATGTAAAAAACAATTATAACAATAATTTAAAAAAATTGACTCAACTTTTTACATCGGTTAAACGTGTGGACCAATGTAAAAAGTCCCGTTTTTACATCGGTTATGATCTAAGACTGATGTAAAAAACAATTATAACAATAATTTTAAAAAATTGACTCAACTTTTTACATCGGTTAAACGTGTGAACCGATGTAAAAAGTCTCTTTTTTACATCGTTTATAATATAAGTTCGATGTAATATATACCATTTTGAAACTTTTTACATCAGTTTGGAGTAATAATCGATGTAAAATGTATGAAATTTTTTGAGAATAAATTATTTATTTTCTGGATGTTTCCCTATACAAAAATAATTTGTACCCATTTTTTCATATTTTTCCAATATCACACCGACTATATTTATGTCGCTATATAGATTTCATAGCTTTCCAACATCACATAGACCACATCTAGGTCGATGTTTTCATATTTTTCATAACAAACTTACAAATTGAACAATTGTATTGCAAACTTGTATTGTATCACAACAAGCAAAGTCACAACAAACTTACAATTACATATTATTCACAAAACATACAAAAATATTCAACTATTTATAAGTCTTTTTCCAAACATGAATTACCAATATAAAATCCACAAGTAGATGAGTTATAGCTCCGGTAGACAACACCAAAATCACATTGCCTGACAATAAATAATAACAATTAACATCAGTAAAAAAATCAAGAAACTCAATACATGTGCAAAAACCACATGTAATGTGCAAAAGCTCAATAATAACAATTATGTGCAAAAACCACAACTTAGACAATTCTATAAAACTCACCAAGATAAACTTAATTTTGATATAACTCAAAGAAACATTTTGCCCAACGGAGTCGCAAATCATACAAATCATCTTGTGTTAATTCTGTTGGGTCATCAAATACCTATAATACATAAATATAACAATATAGACTTATTTTTAAAAAATTCATATTAAGTCGAAAAACAAAAAGTGAATAACAAAGTAAAGTTATTTTTAGTCCCTGCATCCAATTCTCGGTTATATTAGCAGAGACAATATCCAACATATTTTTCATCACATAGTATCCACAATCATTAGAGTTATGTTGTTGCCTTGTCTACAATTGAATGACATGATTAGTGAATATTTATCATAAATTTAACTATAGAATTACAATTTACATCACACTTACATTCGGATGAAGCCATGTAGCCTTTTTTCTATATCTATTTGCCATTTGATGAATCCCAAAAGAACTAATCCAGAAAGATAAACATCACATAACTAAATTTACTCGCCAATGAAAAATCACATAACTATTAGTTGCCAATGAAAGTCACATGAAAGATAAACTTACTTTGTAATAATTTTCTTCGTGTTCTGGTCAATTTCCTGATGAAGTGAACAAAATATGACAACTAAATTGTCTCTTGGACACATGACTATTAATTGCCAATGTCTCCTGTACGTGTGTGTAGAAACAGAAAAGTCACATAAAATATATATGTTATCAAAATTAAATAATATAAAATACAATTTTATAAAAATTCTTACCCATGAATTAATGGTAGTAAGTGGCACACTCTGTTTTCATCATGTAACTTTTCTAGTAAGTAATTTTTAACATCCTCTTGAGATTTCGCTACATTATCATTATAAATACACCTAGCAGGGTCCATAAATCCATATAATTCTGAAATAGAATTCTCAAGACATACACGATGAATATACCTGAATAATTTTAAAATAAACATTAGAATCAAAGTGATGAGAGATATAACATATTAATAGAAATTGACTTTAATAAAATAATAAAATTTACTTACGTGCACCAAATTTGCAGAATAGACACGTCAAGCCAATGACCTAAACCCACCAATAACTCTCTGATACACTTAGCTGAAACATAAAAATTAGAGACACTCGCACAATGACTTAACTGTATTGCCAAATGGTTATCATCCATTTTCAAAACCATGAGTAACAATCTCTGAACATCATCAACTTCCACGTATTTTGTGCTTCCTTTTGTGCTTCCTTTTGCAGCTGAACAACTTCCTTTTCCGCTTCCATCGATAATTTCCATTTTTTCAATGCATTTAATATCACATGTGCTTTGTGATAAACCCATAGACTTAAGTTTCTCCATTAATGATTGTTGAAACATCTTACGCTCTTCAACCAACTTTTCTTCAAGTTCAGCTCTAAGTTTTGTTTCTAATGTTGCAAGTTGTTCATTTACGTCAATATGTTGACGTGACCTTCCAAAGTAAGTGCTTTGTTTATGGTGTTTTCCAACACCACGAACACGACCTCCATGTTCAGATGTTCCAATGGCTAATGTTAAGATATCGTTACGTCCATCCGGAACAATTGCACCCTTTTCAGCTTCTTGAACTAGAGAATCCTATAAAATGCAAAAACAACAATTAATTAATCACAAATATAATGATACTTGAATAATTTTTCATTGTTTACTTATAATTTTTTCAGCAATCTCTTGTGTAGATTTTGATGTGTATTCTCCTCCTTTATTTTGTCGTGCTCTCTTCTATAACTCATGGTGTGATGGTGGAGATGGACTATCATTATCATCTAATGTGGAATTATCTCTCGATGATGACTTTTCTTTCATAATTTTCTCCTCAAGCAAGCGATACCCTCCACGAGACAATAAGTGTGGGTATACATTCTTAGCCATATTATCCTTACCCTTTTGACTTTTTTCCTATTATTAACTCAAACAAGTAATTAATCACTAAATATAATAAAAATGTTATGCACACAAAAACATATAACTCCTACTAACCTTAAATTCAGGGATATCTCGAATCTTGAGAAACTCTTTCCATGTGTCTTCCGTAATAAAGTTATACTTGACATATGGAGGAGGATCATTTTCTATGGGATGATTAATATATCTATCTGTGAGTTGTGTCTTAAAACCTCTCCATCGCTCTCCCGCATATTTAATCCATTCTTTCTTCAACCTATCCTTCTTTGGATCTTTACATTCTGGAATAGTAAAATGAGCCTACAAATATAATATATGTCATATGTTGCTAATTAGTATATGATTATAAAATATAATAAAGTATTGTATTTAAAATACCCAAATATCAGTCCAAATAGCATCTTTTACGCCTTCATCTACTTCTTTCCAATCATTTTTCACAATACTACAGTACTTCCGAGCAAGACATGCTATATAACTCTTGAAATGTATAGCATTTTTACCAACACCAATACATTCATAGGTTCTTGCATTAAACTCGACCTTTTCTTTTCACCTGTTTGATGAAATTTGTCAATTTGTGTCATGAAAGTGGGACCTCTAACTCTTCTTTTATTGGGGTTACTAGATGAAGAAGGGTTGTCGTTTGAATCACCCATGTATTTGTTTACACAAAATAAAAATAATTAGAAATAATATTAAGCACAAAATAAAAACAATTAAAAATAAAATTAAGCACAAAATAAAAACAATTAGAAAATAAAGTAACGTGGAATTAACTTATACAAAAAATCTTACTAGTCCTCCCATATCCCTTCTTCATGGTCTATGCAAATAGCATGCACATCATCCCCTTCATTTTCTTCAATGAATGTAGTCACATTTGTTGAGAAAGGATGAGTTTCAAAAATATCAAGATTCTCATCATGATTTTCATCACTATCATGGACCTTTCCTTGTAAAACCACTGACCACTTTTTATTAGAAGGATCTGTGACATAAAACACGTGTTTTGCTTGATATGCCATGATGAATGGTTCGTTCGCATAAGCTAACTTGCTAAGATCAACCAGTGTAACTCCAAATTCATCGATTCTTACACCACTGTTGATATCAATCTATTTTCATTTAAATACAGGAACTTTAAACACAATATAATTAACTTCCCAGATCTCTTCAATCACCCCAAAGTAAGGTGTAGATGCCATAACCAGGTTTTATCTTTAGCAATAGAGAAGTGCATGGACTCGGCCACAATCATTACCCCATTATTTTGCGTGGTACTACGGTCATCCTTTGACTTTGTATAAAAAGAGGTTTTATTAATATCATATCCACTCCATGTTATTATGTTACATTTAGGCCCATAAGACAACCACTTAATTGTATTAGAAACATTATCTTCATTAGCAATTCTTCCTTTAAACCACTCAGAGAAACTCTTATTATGCTCTTTTAACAACCCTATTTCATTCATCTTGAGGTACTTTTTCTTTATGATGCTTTTGTGAGCAGATAAGTAAGGTTGAACTTCATCTATGTTATTCAATATATACAACTGTGCTTGAACAACCACATCAATACTTAAGCTCTTGACTTTTAAACCTTGTGTACCCATACCCTCATATCTTCCATCATGACGAGACTTGGGAACCCCTACAACATCCACTCCTGACAAATAGTTAGAACAAAACTCAATTGCTTCTTCTGCAATGTACCTCTCAATAATCGATGCTTCCAGACGGTGTGGGTTTTTTGTATACCCTTTTAAAATCTTCATGTATCGCTCTATTGGATACATCCACCGTAAAAAAATTGGACCACATAATCTAATCTCCCTTACTAGATGAAAAATTAAGTGAACCATAATGTCAAAAAATGAAGGAGGAAAATACATCTCTAATTGGCACAAGATAACTGCAGCCTCGTTTTCCAAATCGTCTAACTTTAGTGGATCAATGGCTTTACAACAAATTGCATTGAAAAATAAGCACAACCTGGTTATAGTCTTCCCAACATTGTTAGGCAATATCCCACGAATAACCAATGGTAGTAGTTGTTGCATTAAGACATGACCGTCGTGAGATTTTAAGCCAACTAATTTAAGGTCTTTAACTGCTACAAGCCTCTTGACATTTGATGAGTAACCATGCGGCACTTTGATACTTTGTAAACACTCACAAAAACTTGTTTTCTCTTTTTTAGACAAAGTGTAGCAGGCATGAGGCAAATATGTATTGTTACCTATATATTGTGGAGTTAACTCTTCTCGTATACCCATCAAACCCAAATCCAGACGAGCATTAATACCATCTTTTGTCTTGCCTTGAATGTTGAGAAGTGTTCCTATTACACTATCGCATACATTTTTCTCCACGTGCATCACATCAATACAATGTCTTACATCAAGACTAGACCAATATGGAAGATCGAAGAAAATCGATCTCTTTTTCCATACATTTTTCACAGTAGATCGTTTTTGGTACTTTCCAAAGACAACATCAAGTCCCTGTTGTCTCTGATAAACTTCCTCTCCGGACAACGACTTTGGAGCAACACCATGCTCTTGTTCCCCATTGAAAGCTTTCCGCAATCTACGATGTGGATGATAACGTTTTAGAAATTTTTGATGCCCGAGATAAACGGTCTTCTTTCCTTTTTCAAGCTGATGGTAACAAGTGTCTTTTTCACATATAGGACACGCATTATGCCCTTTAACTCTATACCCAGACAAATTACCATATGCCGGAAAATCGTTGATGGTGCAAAACAACATGGCACGCATATTGAACTGTTCGCCAGAATACGCATCAAAAACATCCACCCCTTCCTCCCACAACACTCTTAAATCATCAATCAACAGACTTAGATAAACGTCTATGTCATTTCCTGGTTGTTTTGGGCCCGATATCATCATCGATAACATAATATATTTACGCTTCATGCACAGCCTAGGAGATAGGTTGTAAATCATCAGGAGAACAGGCCAAGAACTATGGTTAGTACTCAGATTACCAAACGGATTCATTCCATCAGTAGCAAGTCCAAGTATAAGGTTTCTCAACTCTTTGCCAAAATTTGAAAACAAAGAATCTATTTTCTTCCATTGCAATGAATCAGCTACATGATGAATTTGTCCATCATATTTTCTTTCTTATGCATGCCATCTAAGATTCTTTGCGTCATCTACATTGGCGAATAATCTCTTGAACCTTGAAATTATTGGTAGGTACCATACCACTTTCGTAGGAGGACCCTTTTTGACCACCTCATCATCAATTGATTCACCATCTTTCTTTTTGTAGCGTGAAGCCTTGCACTTCAGACAATGATTATAGTTTACATACTCTTTTCTGTATAATATGAAATCATTAGGGCATGCATGTATCTTTTCATACTCCAAACCCATCGGACACAATATTTTCTTCGCCTCGTAATAACGACTTGGCATTACATTACCTTCTGGAAGCATTTCGGTCAACAATTCAAGCAACTCGGTAAAACTTTTGTCAGTCCACCCATTCTTTGCTTTCAGATTAAATAATTTTAACACGGCTGACAGACGTGTAAATTTTTTGCATCCCGGGTACAATGGTTTATCCTTGTCACTGCATATAGTATCATACGTATGTGCATTCTTAAACGAATCTTGTCCAATATCACGCATCATGTCTTCTAGACGATCATCCATTTCTACACTAACATCATCTCTTTGAGACACGTTTGTCTTTGCTACTTCTTCACCGTGCCATATCCATTCTGTATAACTTTGACAAATACCTACACAAATTAGATGATCCACGATTTCTTTCTTACTACGTTTTGGTTCTTTATTTGCACAACGAACACATGGACAGAGAAAAAGCGTAGGAAGACTTTTTTCAGCATTACTTTCAGCAAACTGTAGAAATTCCATCACTCCATGTTCATACTCGTCACTTAATCGATTAGCTCTCATCCAACTACGATCCATAACTATGTTCACACAGAGGAAGGTCTGACGAACGGTGTGCTCGCGGATGCGCTACTTCACGGAGATTTTGAGATTGCAAGTTGTGCTGCTTCGCGGAGAAAGAAAAATAGAATCAAATTTCAACGGCAAGGTGATAACTCTATTAAGTTTGATAGGTTAAAAATAAACTGTGTGTTTCTGAGAGGACCATTAACGCTTTTTTCGGAGGTTTCTAAATAGACAATTTCTCTAATGAAAAATAATGACTAATTATACAAAACATGTACTATATTCTTAACTTTATATAAAATATATACTATTTATAACTAATTAGACTTAATTAACCTCTCTAATAATAATAATTTGTTTAGTAATTAAAAAACATATATGAACAAAGTAATGGATTCATAGTATAATCTTCTAATTATTTTTCTATGTACTTCTAATTTTTTATAATGAATCTCAGTAACAAACAAAGA
This sequence comes from Vicia faba, assembly GCA_948472305.1. NCBI lineage: Eukaryota > Viridiplantae > Streptophyta > Magnoliopsida > Fabales > Fabaceae > Vicia > Vicia faba. The sequence goes on from CATIWC010003022.1 coordinate 120,519, forward strand.
AACAAGAATATCTTTAAAACTTTTAGAAACTAAAACACCAATGTAATATTTTGACATTACGCGCTTTCTGAACAACTTATGTACTACATTATGTTATGGAAAAAAAGGAGAAAAAAGATCTTATACTTAAGGACAAAGGTAGTGCTATTCTAAACAGAAGTCTTGTGCAGACTCTTAAGTTCTATTATAAAAAAGAAAAGGAAAAACCCTAAAATCATCTTTTTACTGTTATGCCTTTTAACTGAAAAAGCTAAAGCGGTTGATGTCGTGGAACAAGGATACAGGATTGAAGTTTTCATTGCAGATTCATCAAAACCCCAACACAAAAGTGGTGTAGCACCGTTGTTTCTACTATTTGATTGATACAATTGCAAAGCCACTTACACAGTTGCACAGTCACAGAAAAATGCATGACTAGATGGAAGCCAGGGCTTTTGGATCAAGAGGGTTCACTCTTGCTCAAGGTTGGTAGCCTAACCCACCAAGACATTTAATATTCTTGAAGGCTCTTGGGAATGCACAACTTCAGTGCGGCATAAATCCCAAGTGAGGTTTTGAATTGTTGAGCCCTGTAGAGCATGTAGAGCATGTGTCTCTAGAAGGCAGCACATGGTGTAGAGCATGTGTTTCTAGAAGATAGCACATGATGTAGAGCGGACAACTCCAACCATAACCAAAATTTTATTTAACTGAAACAAAACAAATATACTTAAAGTGTAGTGAGAGTAATAAACTTGCATGTAGATAGTATTTCCTCTGCTCGAAACGTCCGGCGAGGAGTCATGAAGGGCGTGAATCAACGGCGAGGAGTCGTGAAGGGCGTGAATTGGCGGCGAGGAGACATGAAGGGTGTGAAACGGCAGCGAAGAGACGTGAACAGTGAGGCGTGAACAGGGGCGGCGTATGCGTAAGAGAAGTTGTACAGTGGAAATAATGTGCATTTATGAAATAATATGAATAATATATATACCTTTTTGCATCGGTGGAAACCACGGACCGATGTAAGGGTTTGGGCCTTTGCCGTTTTTACATCGATTTTAACATTGGCCCGATGCAAGCGTGTTTTTCTGATGTTTTTTACATCGGTTGATAGAAGGCCCGATGTAAGGGGTTTTTTACATCGGTTGAACGTATGCCCCGATGTAAGTGTTTGGGCCTCTAATTTTTTTACATCGATTTTCATTATTCCCCGATGTAAGGTTTTTAATATATTTTATATATTACCAATCTGCCTGTGAACTTTTTACATCGGTTTTTAGTTACCCCGATGTAATATCTTGCTTGTTTTTTATTTATAATTCTGCCACCTTGTTTCTTATTTACAAAAATGCCACCGTATTTTTTTCAGAAAACCTTTTACATCGGTGGATGACATGGCCCGATGTAATAGATAGCAAAAAATATTTTTTTTCTTATTATTTATATCATTGCAAATAAATACCTGATGTAAAATGTTTTTAATGGTATTTTTTACATCATATATTTTGATACCTGATGTAAAAACTTTTTCTAAAATGTCATTTTTTTAGTAGTGATGTATGCATTTCGAAAAAACATTGGATCGTCTAAGTTGATTTTCAAGAATAACTTAATTTTTTAAATTACTATCTTAAAAATCTTTTTAAATGAGTGCAAGTTCAATGAGGAGTTAGTGAAACAGGAAATCTCATATGATATAACAAACTCATTAACAACATTTATCAATAAAAACATCAAAGTAGTTTACATGGATTGGGAGAACTGAACAACTAACCATTTTTTGAAGCTTTAAGTGAGAAGTAAATAACATAAACACTTACTAGCTGCACATGAAAAACCATTTATCAACTCATATTGTACGCTTGCAACCACCATCATTATCACCATATGAGGTTCATATAGTTTGTGAATCGATGAAGAAGAAATATAAGGTGGATGAAGTTAACACAATAGCTTTATACTTCTTATATTTCTTTTCATAGCTTCTAAAACTAGATGAAGTTTGTTATTGTTGTTGTTGTTTCTTCATTCACTTTTCTTGAGTCTTACAAACACCGTGAAAATTATCAACATGTGAATCCGCAAACTTATTTGTCAACAACACAACATGCAACAACAACATAGAACAACATACAAGAATAAAAGAGCCATAAATTATCTAACAAGAAGAAATTCATAAGAAAACCAAGTGAAACATAACAACAACATACACAAAAATGAGAGAATAAGGAAAAATAAGAATACCTTTATGTAAGAAGAACAAGATTGATGGTTATACTGTAGAATATGAATACTAATAACGAAAAAGAAGAGAAAAATGAGTTCTAGGGTTTTGTTGTGATAGATACGGTGCTACAATGAAAGAGTGAGAGTTAATTCGCTTATATATAAATATACTCACAAAGGTTGAAGTTTCTAACTGTGGTCGTAACCATTTATTTCATATATAAATATAAATAAAATAGAAAAGATGCATCTTAATGTTAAAAGAATAATATATTTGAGGGCACTGAGTTTCGAACCCAAGAAAACCTGGATTCTATAACTACGGGTATGGCTGCAACTGTTATTATATGAACAATTTTTAATAATAAAATAAAATAAAATGTAAGCGCCGTTGTTGTACCCCAAAATTTACCCTCTTCATTCTAACCATATTTTGCTTATACTTTATTATCATATGCATACATACATATCATCAGTCATATGATCATGGGATCAAGGCACTTCTCTTAAGTTTCGTCAAGCTACATAAGACGTTTGTTTTGTAACACCCAAATTCTACCCGGCAATTATATATGCAAATCAGAGTTATAAAATCCATACAAACGAATCAGGATGCCACAAATTCAACTTTAAAAACACATTGCATTCAACGTGGATACATAACACTTTAAACTTCGGATGAACTATCAACATAATAACTTAATATCTTAATTTAACAACTTGAACAACTACGAAGCGGAATCATAATAATGTCTTAGTCCATCATTACAGCAACTTCAAAAAAACACATACTTAGCAACAACCAAATTAAAGTTTAACAACTGAAGTAATCAATAAATAAAAGCAACAAGCGTTAATCCCCCTAAGTGTTACGTATTAGAGAAATAACACTGACTCAAACTATTGAAGATATACAACCTTCACTTTGGATTACCTGCACGTTACCAATGTAAGGGTAACATTCAAACAGAAGGGGTGAGATATCTAACAATATAATAAAACGTATGATGAATAATATATTAAATTAGATCACATAACATCACCACTTCTCATCGTATAAACAACAATAATCACAACAGAATACCAACAATATACACATTCACCGCATCAATACACGACTTCTTTATGCAACCATATAATGCGACTCAATACTATGCAAATGCATATGGTACCATTGGAGCAGAACTCTCATCTCAAAAATAATTGCCAATAAATAGAAGCATCAACAAGGCATAAGCCTTCATCTTAATATTCGCCAATACAAGTCATCTTAACGAGCATAAGCTCCATCTTAAAATGCAATGTATGCGACACAATCATGAATGCAATAACAACACCATAATTAACAACATCTAAACACAACATCATCGTTGCCCAGAAGCCTACATCTTAATAGCTGCCAATTATTAGAGGAATCTCAACATCTTCCATCAACATCATTCATCAACATCGTTTATCAACATAATTCATCAAACATCATTCATCATCATAATTTGCATCAACCCAGCCATAATAACAATACAACAGTAGATCATCATTCTTGCAACGTTGGCCATAGGCCTACAACATGATATTGCCGATAATTAATTAATCATCTAGGCTTACCTCTATTTAACAAACCTCTACATATTATTATTCTATAATACTACATCATTATCATCATTAATCTTACTGTTATGAACCAAACAATAATATATAATCGTCTTATCCTCATCATTCTTTACAAAATCATCATAGCGATTTACGCGGGAAGCTATCTCTAACCCTAATTTGGGTAATAGGATTTTCTATCCTTATCCTTCATTTTAATCCTTAAGAATGAAGTTCATCGCGTTAGCTATCCAACGCTTCGAATGACACCTCAAACGGAGTCCGGAAACTCAAGTTACAGCCTTTGGAAGAATCTGTCAAAAATCAGACTACATGAGTCGACGCATAATGTTTTGAGTCGACGCGTACTGGGTTAAAATTCCTGCATGAGTCGACGTGTAATCCCTTTATATCGACTCATACTGAGTATGCGACACTGCATGTATTGACGCATGCTTCTTTGTATCGACTCATCCTGAGTCCAAAAACTTGCATGTATCGACGCATGGCTTTTGAGGTCGACGCATACTGTTATGTCATGAATATTTTCTGCGATTTAACTACGTTTTCACTGCGATTTTCCTGCCTTAGGCCCTAAAAATATCCTCTAATCATAGGTAATCACCTATTATAATAATCTTATGTTTCTACATCGATTATACAGCATTAGGGCATCATTACTCATCTCTAAATAATTGATCTTCATCAAACAACAATATATATAATTCAATCATAAACAAAACAACTTTTCACATATAATCCCACATACTACTCATCATAAACCCTATTATAGAGTCAGAACCCCACCCTTACCTTGGATTGAAGGTTGCTCTACGAATTTTCCGGTTGAATTCTGTTCTGGCTCTTTTCCTTCTTTTCTGCAACTTTCACGTTCTCTTCCAACCCTTATTTCTTTCTCTCTTACTGCTTCTTCTTTTTTTCCTTATTAATTCTAAATAACTAATATATTAACCCTATAATTCTCAAAATTCCTTAATGGGCTTAAAACTACTACACCCCCTTTCCTATTACTTTTATCCTTTAAAACAAGCCCACATTAAATAATATTATCGTTCTAACATTATTCCCCAACTTAATAAAATAATTAAATCCAACTAATCACAACACAACATCTGACATAATAACACAACTATACAAATCTTCCAAAAATAATTCAATTAAATAATTAATTAAATTACGGGTGTTACAACTCTCCCCCACTTAGAATATTTTCGTCCTCGAAAATTTACCTTAATCAAACAACTCAGGATAGGAGTCTCGCAACTTGCTCTCCAACTCCTAAGTCATGCTTTCTCCGACAGCCCCTAGCAAAACCACTTTAACCAAAGCAATCTCTTTGCCCCCCAGAGTCTTTATTTCACGATCCGCGATCTATACAGGCATCGTCTCCGCCGTAATATTATCACGTACTTGCACATCATCCATGTGAATCACATGAGATGGATCTGAAATATACTTCCGGAGTTGTGACACATGAAACACATCATGCAAATTCGAAAGATTAGGCGGTAAAGCCACTCTATAAGCAACATTCCCGACTCTCTCCGAAATCTGATATGGTCCAATAAAACGAGAAGTGAGCTTCTTAGACTTCAATGCTCGCCCAACACCAGTCACAGGTGTAACTCTCAAAAACACACGGTCACCCGCTTGAAATTCTAAGTCTTTTCTTCGCTTGTCATGATAACTCTTTTATCTACTTTGGGAAGCTTTCATATTTTCTCGAATCAACTTCACCTTCTCAATAGTTTCACGAACAAGTTTAGGCCCAAGTACTACACTTTCACCAGATTCATGCCAACATAAAGGAGTTATACATCTTCGACCATACAACGCTTCAAAAGGTGCCATCCCAATACTGGAATGGTAACTGTTATTATAAGTGAACTCTATCAACTGAAGATAAGTATCCCATGAACCTCCCTGCTCAAGAACACATGCCATTAGCAAGTCTTCCAACGACTGAATAGTCCATTCAGTTTGACCATCTGTCTGAGGATGATACACTGAACTCAACCTCAACTTAGAACCCAACGCTTCTTGCAAACTCTTCCAAAAATCATAAGTAAATCTTGGATCTCTATCTGACATAATGCACAGAGGAACACCACGCAACTTCACGATTACACTAGTGTAAATCTCAACCAACTTCGACACTGGAAAACTGATGTTAATAGGAATAAAATGAGCCAACTTTGTAAGCCTATCAACAATCACCCAAATTGAATCATGTCCTCTTAAGGTATTAGGCAACCCCGTCACAAAGTCCATTAAAATGATATCCCATTTCAATTTTGGAACTTCTAACGGTTGTATCAACCCTGCAGGCCTCTGATGTTCAACTTTCAACTTCTGACAAGTCAAACATGCATTCACAAATCGAGCCATATCCTCTTCATTCCAGGCCACCAAAACAAACCCTTCAAATCTTGATACATCTTTGTAGCTCCTGGATGAATACTCAACTTACTTCTATGACTCTCTTCAAGTATCACTTTCTTCATCTCAGCATCATCAGGAATACAAATCTGGTTACGAAACCTCAACACTTCTTGCGTATCTAGCTTAAAATCATTATTTTTAGACTGATCGATCCCAACCATCGAATCTACCAGCTTCATATCCAACTTCTGAGCTTTTCTGATATTGTCTAGAAATTCATTATTAATCTTCAACATACCTAACATAACACTCCACGGCGTAACCTTGCAAACTAAGCTCATATCCCTGAACTGTTCAATTAAATCCAACTCTTTAACCATCATTGCCGACATATGTAAGGTCTTTCGACTCAACGCATCATATACCACATTCACTTTTCCTGGATGACAATTCAAACCAAAATTATAATCCTTTAACAATTCCAAGCATCTCTGTTGCTTCATATTCAACTCCTTCTGATCGAATAAATACTTTAAGCTTTTATGGTCACTAAACACTTCAAATCTAGAATCATAAAGATAATGCCTCCAAATCTTTAACACAAAAACAACTGCAGCAAGCTCTAAATCATGCGTAGGATAGTTCTTCTCATGAGTCCTCAACTGCCTTGACGCATAAGCAACTACCTTATCATTCTGCATAAGCACACCTCCTAAACTCATCTTAGAAGCATCACAATATACCACGAAAGGCTCTCCTGGATTAGGTAACATCAAAATCAGGGCCGACGTCAACCTCTTCTTCAATACTGTAAAACTTTCTTTGCACTAAACATCCCACACACAAAATTTACCTTTACAAGTCAACTTAGTCAACGAAAGTGCCAACTTAGAAAAACCTTCGATAAACCTCCTATAATAACCAGCTAGTCCCAAAAAGCTTCCAATCTCAATAGCTGACTTCGAAGTTTCCCATTGCAACACAGCATAAACCTTTGATGGATCTACAACAATGCCACTCCCTAAGATCACGTGACTGAGAAAACTAACCTCTTTTAACCAGAACTCACACTTGGACAACTTTGCATACAACTTATTCTCTTTCAAAACTTGCAATACTACTCTTAAGTGTTCTCCATGCTATTCTTCTGACTTAGAGTAAATCAAATATCATCAATGAACACCACTACAAACCAATCCAAATAAGTATGAAAGATAAGATTCATGTATTCCATGAATACTCCCGGCGCATTAGTAACACCGTAAGGCATCACCGAATACTCATAATGTCCATAACGCGTTCTAAAAGCCGCCTTCTGAATATATTCATCCTTCACCTTAATCTGATGATAACCCGACCTCAAATCAATCTTACTAAACACACGAGCGCCCACCAATCGGTCCATCAAGTCATCTATTTTTGGAAGCGGATACTTGTTCTTAATAGTCATTTTATTCAACTGTCTATAATCAACACAAAGTCTCATACTTCCATCTTTATTCTTTACTAACAACACTAGAGCTCCCCACGGCGATACACTTGGTCTTACAAACTTCTTTTCAAGTAACCCTTCCAATTGCTTCTTTAACTCTGACAGTTCAGATGCAGACATCCTGTATGGTGCCATAGACATAGGTCTGGTACCAGGTACAAGATCAATAGCAAATTTAACCTCCCTCTCTGGCAGTACATCAGGAATTTTATCGGGGAAAACTTCAAGAAATTCACACACCACCTGCAATTCCTCATATATAGCTTGAGTCTCTACATATAGCGACGCCATCAACAAGAACATCTATGCTTCTTCTTGCATCAACTTCCTCATCTATATAGAAGACAACAGACTATCTTCCTCTTCTTCAGGAGTAGAAAACCTCATCGACTTGTCATAACAGTTAATATGAACATAATTATGCTCTAACCAGTTCATACCCAAAATCACATCCAACCCTCTTAACGGTAAACAAACCAAATCAACAGCAAAGTCTCTGTCGAAGATTGACAAGGGACACTTTAAACACACAAAAGAAGTAGTCACTGACCCCTTGGCTGGATTGTCGATGACCACTTCTCCATTCATAGATGACAATATAAGACCCAATCTTTCAACACAATCAGCAGCAATAAAACAATGAGTAGCACCGATATCAATAATAGTAATTAAAGGAGTACTATTAATGAAACATGTACCTCTAATAAGTCTATCCTCAATAACTGTCTGATACTTAACCAAAGCGAACACTTTACCACTTGTTTGTGCTCTCTTCAGTTTCTGACACTGACTACCAATGTGCCCTTCTTCACTACAATTGAAACAAACCACATCCTTATGTTTGCACTCAGATACAACATGTCCGTTCTTACCACAACGAAAACACCTCTTTACCTCAGCAGTACACACATTACTCTTATGCCCAGGTTTCCCATATTTGAAACAAACCACACCAGTAGGAACATCTCCCCCACTAGTCCTCTGACTCTGAGTAGCTTTTTGTTTACCTTTACCAACTTGGGTATCATAAGGCTTACCACGATTTTGTTGGTGCTTACCCCTCTTCTCACTGATAATCTTGTAATGAGCATTATTATCCTCTTCATAAATCCTGCAACTATCAATCAAATCAGCAAAGACACATATCTTCTAGTATCCAACTGCCTTCTTGATCTCTGGGAACAACCCGTTCTCAAACTTGATACACTTCGAAAACTCAGCATCTGCCTCAGCGTAGTGCGGATAAAACTTAACCAACTCAGAAAACTTTGCATCATACTCAACAACTGACATATTCCCTTGCTTCAACTTAAGGAATTAAATCTCCTTCTTACCACGAACATCTTCAGAAAAGTACTTCCTCGGGAATTTCCTACGGAACACAGTCCAAGTGACATTCTCACCTGTAGCTTCCAACCTGTGACACATCTCTAGGCACCAGTCATCAGCTTCGACTGCTAGCATATGAGTACCATATCAAACCTTCTGCACTGGAGTGCAGTCCATCACATGGAAGATTCCCTCAATCTCTTTCAACCAATCCAATGCTCTGTCAGGATCATACTTTCCCTTGAAGGTAGGAAGATTCTCTCTCTGGGAAGTCGCCAAACTACGAGATCCATCATTCCTGCTAGCATTCGGCTGATTCTCCATCGCATGCGCCATTACTTCCAAAGCAGCAGCAAGTGCAACATCATTCCTTCCAGCCATCTCAACTTATCACTACAACATAAACAATGGTTAGAACTCAAATTAACAATATTCGATTGTTAGACAACTACGACTCGACAACAAAGTCGGACGGACCAACCCATTTCTTTGATACCAACTTTGTAACACCCCAATTCTACCCGGAAATTATATATGCAAATCAGAGTTATAAAATCCATACAAACGAATCAGGATGCCACAAATTCAAATTTAAAAACACATTGCATTCAATATGGATAGATAACACTTTAAACTTCGGATGAACTATTAACATGATAACTTAATCTCTTAATTCAACAACTTGAACAACTACGCAGCAGAATCATAATAACATCTTAGTCCATCATTACAGCAACTTCAAAACAACACATACTTAGCAACAATCAAATTAAAGTTCAACAACTGAAGTAATCAATAAATAAAAGCAACAAGCGTTCATCCCCCTGAGTGTTACGTATCAGAACAATGACACCGACTCGAACTATTGAAGGTATACAACCTTCACTCTGGATTACCTGCATGTTACCAACATAAGGGTAACATTCAAACAGAAGGGGTGAGATATCTAACAAAATAATAAAACGTATGATGAATAATATATTAAATTAGATCACACAACATCACCACTTCTCATCGTATAAACAACAATAATCACAACAGAATACCAACAATATACACATTCACCACATCAATACACAACTTCTTTATGCAACCATATAATGCGACTCAATACTATTTAAATGCATGTGGTACCATTGGAGAAGAACTCCCATCTCAAAATAATTGCCAATAAATAGAGGAATCAACAAGGCATAAGCCTTCATCTTAATATTTTCCAATACAGGCCATCTTAACGAGCATAACCTCCATCTTGAAATGCAATGTATGCGACACAATCATGAATGCAATAACAACACCATAATTAACAACATCTAAACACAACATCATTGTTGGCCAGAAGCCTGCATCTTAATAGTTGCCAATTATTAGAGGCATCTCAACATCTTCCATCAACATCATTCATCAACATAGTTTATCAACATAATTTATCAAACATCATTCATCATCATAATTTGCAGCAACCTAGCCACAACAATAATACAACAGTAGATCGTCAATCTTGCAATGTTGGCCATAGGCCTAAAACATGATATTGCCTATAATTAATTAATAATGTAGGCTTATCTCTAGTTAACAAACCTCTACATATTATTATTCTGTAATACTACATCATTATCATCATTAATCTTACTGTTATGAAACAAACAATAATATATAATCATCTTATCCTCATCATTCTTCACAAAATCATCATAGAGATTTACGTGGGAAGCTAACTGTAATCCTAATTTGGGTACTAGGATTTACTCTCCTTATCCTTCATTTTAATCCTTAAGAATAAAGTTCATCGCGTTATCTATTCAACGCTTCGAACAACACCTCAAACGGAGTCCGGAAACTCAAGTTACAACCTTTGGAAGAATCTGTCAAAAATCAGACTACATAAGTCGATGCATAATGTTTTGAGTCGAAGCGTACTGGGTTAAAATTCTTGCATGAGTCGACGTGTAATCCCTTTTTATCGACTCATACTGAGTCTGTAACACTGCATGTATCGACACATGCTTCTTCATATCGACTCATCCTGAGTCCAAAAACCTGCATGTATCGATGCATGGCTTTTGAGGTCGATGCATATTGTTCTGTCATGAATATTTTCTGTAATTTCACTGTGTTTTCACTGTGATTTTCCTGCCTTAGGCCCTAAAAACATCCTCTAATCATAGGTAATCACCAATTGTAATAATCCTATGTTTCTACGTCGATTATACATCATTAGGGCATCGTTACTCATCTCTAAATCATTGATCTTCATCAAACAACAATATATATAATTCAATCATAAACAAAAAAACTTTTCACATCTAATCCCACATACTACTCATCATAAACTCTATTATAGAGTCAGAACCCCACCCTTACCTTGGATTTAAGGTTGCTCTACGACTTTTCCGATTGAATTTTGTTCTGGCTCTTTTTCTTCTTTTCTGCAACTTTCACGTTCTCTTCCAACCCTTATTTCTTTCTCTCTTACTGCTTCTTCTTTTTTTTCCTTATTAATTCTAAATAACTAATATATTAACCCTATAATTCTCAAAATTCCTTAATGGGCTTAAAACTACTACGCCCTCTTTCCTACTACTTATATCCTTCAAAACAAGCCCACATTGTGATACGGTGGGAGAATTGACTTGAGTGTTTTGCGTTTGATCGCAAATGTTGCGGTTAGCAAGAGTCGCCACCGACTTTTCTTTTATCCAAAAAGGAAAGGTGAAAAAGCACAGGAAAGACCTTTTAGATTATTTCTTGAGTTCGGGGGATAGATTATGAAAAGGGAAGGTATTAGCACCCTTTTCATCCATGGTTTTCCATGGGCTCTTAGTTACTTTCCAGATCACTTGCTTTTGTTGTTTGAAATCGTGCTTTGTGTGGTTTTTGAAAGTATTTTGTAAAGAGGCCATTGTTTAGGCAATCTTTGTAATGATTCTTGTTCGTAAGAATGTATACAAAGATATTTGATCTTTTGAAAATGTTTTCAATTTTGTAAGATTTTTTAAAGTGTATGTGATTATTTTGAAAATAGCAAGGATGTTTGTTTTGAAATAGAGCAAGTAATTAGGAGCAATCTACCTACTCAAATGTCTTTCTTGTTCATTTCCTTTTCCTTTGACATTGTTGTCTTACCATTGATTTGGTAAGCAACTCTATCTTTGGATGTAAACGGGACGGGTGTGGGTCATCGTATAACCATGATTAACAATATTGCAAGGTATCTTAGCATTCTTTTTGAGGGACTAAGATCATTTGTAAGGCAACTTAGATAGCGTCATCGAGGTACTATGATCTTGTATTTGCTTGTTTTTGCTAAGATACCCTACATGCATAATATGGCCATTTTGTATAAGGCAACCAAGTGGAATAACCCTAGGGGTGCTTGTGTGCAAGTGTGTTGTTTTCATGCTTATTTTTGTCTTGAATTAAGGTTTTGCTAAGTATTGATTTTAGTCTTTCCATACAAACCCTAATTACTAGCAATTGTACATAAAGCGATAAATTGCGGAATTTTAAAGTTACTATGCTATTACAACATTTGTGGGGAGGGGGTATATAATTGGTAAATAGGGATTGCAAGAAATTAAAACCCTAATTAGTCTATTACAACCAAATTGAATTTATACAAGAATTAAAATAAATAATGCACAAGATGAATTAAATATACAAGAGGAAAAATGTGAAGAAAAATGGATATTTTGTTTGATGTTTTATGAAAAGAAATTTTACCTTAACCTAATAAAATAAAGAAAATAATTTATTAAGTTTGAAATTGTCGAGAAAATATTTTAGATGAAAACCCTAATTCTATTAATCAAAAGAAGAAAAGTTTAGGAAAAGTATTATTTTTTGGCATTTTTTATCTTGAAAATATTTATAGCATTATAAAATATTTTTTAGTCTTTTTGGTATTAAAATAATATATTTTAAATGGTGTGAAGAAAAATAAATAAATAATACAATATTAATTAATTTTATAAGGTTTACTTAAATAAATAAATAAAGTATGAAGAATAAAATAAAAAATTATTTATGGAAAAATAAAATAAAATAAGTCAAAATATAAACTATCATTTTTTGTATTTTTTTAAATCATTTTTTAGTATTTAGAAAATATATTTGAGGAAATAAAAATAATAAAATGAAGAAATAAAATAAAATTGGGCCAGGGTGCAAATATGAAACAGGGGGGAGGAAGGTTAGAAAAAAAGTCAGGCCCGGGAGGTGGAAGGCCCATGTGCTGGAAGGAACAAAAAAATGTCAAAATGAAAGAAAAAAAAGAGCAAAAGGCAGTGCTGAGGTACAAACCCATGACCTCTACCAATAACACGCGTTGCCTTACCACTGGGGTGGCTGTACATCCGTTAACTTAAATGAAAGAATAAATACATAAGGTAAAACGTATCCATGACTTGTACTTCGTCTTCAACCTTCATCCAGTCGGACCACCTGTATCTCATTCATTTCTCAATAAAAATGGAAAATACAAACATGAAAGTTGTGCTATTTTTCCTCACGAATCCAACCATATAACTTATTTAAGCTAAAAGGCAAAGATGAAGATTTATTTTGCTGGCCCTAAATTGAAACCTAATTTTTTCAGAAAGTTCAAATCTAAAATTCTCTACACACTATCAATATAAATGAAAACTATGGATATGGTTAGCTTTAGAGCAATGATATCTATATTTTTACTCCTGAATGTATGCACAATGGATGCTTGTATCAATATTTTGAAGTTAGAAAACTTACCTCTTGCATATGGATTCACGTATGGAGTTTGAGCAGGCTTTGAGGTGTCCTAGGAATCTGTTTAGCTTGCCTGGACCTCCTTGAGTGTATTCCAACTCTTACTTTGTTTTGAAAGTCCCTGAATCTCCTTACTCAAGTCAACCTGCAAGCTTGATGTTTGAAAATGGTGAATAGTGATGGAGGGGTTACAGTCTTGAAACAAGGGCTTGGATCACTTGTGTATGATATATGTAAGGTGTTTGAATGATTAAGAATCAAAACGCACGAGTGGAAATGGAGATGGAGAGTTTTTGGCTCAAAACTGTCAAGTTGAGCAATCTTGTGCAGCAAGGGTGTTTGGGAGAGTTTTAGGATGCTTGAAATCATGCCTTATCTTGAAATAAACTTTTTAATATGTATGGAAAAGATTAGAGCACAAAATCACTCCAGGCTCCTGAGTTATAGGGTTATGGCTCTATAACTTGCTTTTGAAGAAAAGTGAAATGACAAATCTCAAATGTTGTACAAGCATGTCCTGAGCTTCTTCAGGTCTTAGATACCTTGCTTTTGGATTATAGGGGTTGTGTGTGCAGAAAGAACAAGTTAGAAGCTCAAGACAAGTTGACTTTGTGATTAAAGCAACTTTTTAAGAATGGAATGGTAACTTTCTTCCAAAAATGGCAAATTGGCTTGGACAATGCTTGGAACACTTGGATAATAGCTCAAAAGCAAGTGTAATATTCTGATTATGGAGAGATATTGAGGTTTAGAAGCCTGCAAAACAAGATTGTGCAACATAGGTTTGAAATTGGATTCTTGTTCATCACAAAATGCCTTGTAATTCAAGTGACAAAACACCAACTTCATCTCTTCGATTCTCCCTACTCAAGAATGATATCAAGGAGTTCTTGGACATTTTGGAAAGCTTGCAATGTTCTCTACAACGCATCTTTGAATTTATTTTGAAGATTCACATTGGAACTATATGAAAAAGTGCCATGAAGTTGGGTCAAAATCCTGACTAAATTAGGGCAAAATTTCACTAAGTGTTTAGTTTCATGACCACATGTTCATAAAATTATAACTTTATATCCAATCATTTTTGGAAGGAGTTGTGTAAAGAAAAGTTGTATATTTCATGAAGGTCTACAACTTTCATGTTGGAAGTTTCTCTTGAATCATCTTGCATCATGGTGAAAAATTGGCTTAAAGTTGTGAAAAAACATGAAGTTTTCAACACTTTGAAAAATTTCTAAGTTTGAAAACTTTGACTTTTCAAAATGAAATCTTGACTTTTTGATTTCTTGATGAATAATTTTCATATTTTGACATGTTTTCATGAATTATGATCTTTGGCACTTGAATTTGACAAAAAAGTCAAAGTTTGACTTTTCAGTGTACAATTGACTTTTGATCAGTTGACTGCAAAATTCATTTGTCAATCTAATGGACTTGCAATGTTTTGAAACATGCCATTAGGTAAAAATTATGCAATTTGACTCTTGAGATCATGCCTTAAACTAATTGACCATTTGCTAGGTCAAAAATCAGAAATTGCCCTTTCCCAGTCAAAACCCTAATTTTGACAATTTTGCCCTTTTGATGATTTGATCAAATTTCTTGGAGAATTGTGGCCCAAACTTGATAAAATGATACATATGAGTTTATAATGTTGATATGGATCAAAAATTATGAAGTTTGACTGTAAATTGGCCATGGTTGACTTTTTCCCCAATACATCTGATTTTTAGGTCAACTGCTCAATTGACTGAGCAAAAATGTGATTCAAGGCTTGAAACTTGGCATGATTAATCTTGGGGGTCCATGATGATCCATGAAAGTCAAATGGGACATTGGAAGTTCAAAAATTCTTGTGCAAATTCAAACCCTAATTTTGGTCATCAGTGTTTGAGGAGATGTCTTGAGCTGATGAAGCCCAATTGCAGTCTTGAGCCCAAGGAGATCTTGTGAGCAAATTCTTGATAAGTGAGAGGGAAAATTTTGGGGTACAAAAGCTGCCCCTGTTCAATCTTCTTAAGCCTGAAGAGTTAGATTGGCATGTTTTGCCATTCGTGACTCGAAGGTGGAAGATGATTGGACACTAGAGTGCCCAGAAATTTGCAATCGGCAATGTGATGGTAGAGGGAATGGGCTTAAAGATGCCATTTAGAGAGGTGATAGAAAGTTGTTGGAGATGGGCTTGTAGATGCCATCCAAGAGTGATTGTTGAGTTGTAATTTGTAAGCTGAAAGAATGAGTATCAGAATGGCGTTCGTGTTTGGAGCGTATCTGTACTGTATCTTGAGAATTTCATCTGAATGAATATCAGAATGGCATCTGGGTTTGGAGCGTATCTACATTGTATCTGAAGCAGACTTTGAATGAGTATCATAATGGCGTCCGCGTCTGGAGCGTATCTGAACTGTAAATGAGTTTCAGGATGGCATCTGTGTTTGGAGCGTATCTGAACTGTATCTGGAAGCTGATTTTGAATGAGTATCAGGATGGCATTCGTGTCTGGAGCGTATCTGAATTGTATCTTAAAGCTTATTTTGAATGAGTATCAGGATGGCATCCGTGTCTGGAGCGTATCTGTACTGTATCTGGAAGCTGATTTTGAATGAGTATCAGGATGGCATCCGTGTCTGGAGCGTATTTGTACTGTATCTGAAAGCTGATTTTGAATGAGTATCAGGATGGCATCCGTGTCTGGAGCGTATATGTATTGTATCTGGAAGCTGATTTTGAATGAGTATCAGAATGGTATCCGTGTCTGGAGCATATCTGAACTATATCTGAGAGTTGAATAAGCTTCAGGATGGCATCCGTGTCTGGAGCGTATCTGAACTGTATCTGAAAACTTTGAACAATGTCAATGGTAGCTGTTAACCTTATCCTAAAAAGGGTAAAAT
Source organism: Vicia faba (assembly GCA_948472305.1). Taxonomy (NCBI): domain Eukaryota; kingdom Viridiplantae; phylum Streptophyta; class Magnoliopsida; order Fabales; family Fabaceae; genus Vicia; species Vicia faba. Next base: position 137,175 of record CATIWC010003022.1, read on the forward strand.
GTTAGCAAAAATTCAAAGTCATGTTGTATGGAATGCGTGGTATAATTCATTTATGTTATTAATGTTTATGATATATGGATGCAATGTATGCGTATGCGAGCTAATCTGCCACACTGTTGTTGGATTGGGGAAAATAAATCCCTGACTGCTACTGAGGATATGGAGTATAAGTCTTCATTAAGTGTTGATGAATTTATGCTTGGAGAAATAAACTCTATTGTAAGGGAGATGTCGTGTGCTGCTTGTAAAATCCTATTGGGGAATCTTGAGAAATTTGACGACTTCTACTGGGGATTGATAACTGGAAGCTTTGTTCTGCTGGGGATTAAACTGCACACTGCGGGGAATTATGGAAATAGCATAGAGATATTTCCCTACCTCTTAAAGCCATCGGTGATTGTCTTTTATTTTGTTTATTTGTAAACAGTAATTATGTTCAAATGCATATGTTCAACAATGAATCATTGGACGTTTTTGTAAACAAAACACAAGAGTAAAGAAAAACAGATAGTTTTGCACTTTCAAAGGAATATCTTTGTATTGACTTTGAGTAAGTATTTTTTGTACAGTGAGACAAACATTCTAGTAAGAGAATTCCGTCATAAAAATGAAAAAAATTTAATACAAAGAAAAGATAGTTATGTGTAATAATCCATGGGGTTCCCATTCTGCTATAGCCTTCGTATCTATGAGCATCTTGTCTATTTGTTGCCTTGTCTGTAGATGATTGGATTGGCCAGGAATGTCGAGTTTGCAAGTTGTCCGTAAGGTGATCCAACGGGACATAGTCATACGCTTTAATTCCCTAACTTTTGCCTGGACCGCCCTTTCTGGTTTTCAGTCCATCGGGATGCCCTTTTTTGCCCAAGTCGCCCTTTCGGGTTTTCAACTTGCCGGGTGTACATATTTTTTTTGTTTTATCCCTAATTTTTGCCTGAACCTTTTTGGTTCGCCAGGATGCCCTTGTTTTGCCTAGGTGTGTCAACCTAGCGGGTCTCTTATGCGTAGTATCTTTTGACTATGTCTGCGTTTGCAGGGTGTGGCAGGCCGTCACCATCCGTGGTGGTCAAGATCATTGTTCCACCAGAGAAAATGCTTTTGATTACAAATGGTCTTTCGTATGTAGGAGTCCATTTTCCCCTGGGATCGCCTTGCGGTAGTATGATACGTTTGATCACCAGATCCCCAACTTGATATACTTGGCGTCTGACCTTTTTGTTGAAAGCCTTGATCATCTGTTTTTGATACATTTGACCATGGCATACAGCAGTAAGTCTTTTCTCATTAATTAAGTTCAGTTGATCAAGTCAAGTCTGGATCCAATCTTCTTCATTTAGACCTGCATCCTTCATAATTCTTAGAGAGGGGATCTGAACCTCAATAGGCAAGACAACTTCCATGTTGTATACCAAATAATAGGGTGTTACCCCAGTCGATGTACAAGCTGTAGTACGATACCCGTGGAGAGAGAATGGTAACATCTCATGCCAGTCTTTGTATGTGACTGTCATTTTCTATATGATCTTTTTAATGTTCTTATTTGCAGCTTCGACAACACCATTCATCTTTGGCCGGTAAGGGGAAGAATTATGATGATGGATCTTAAATTGCTCGCACAAGGCGGTGATCATAGTATTGTTCAGGTTCGTACCATTGTCGGTGATGATCCTCTTCGGGATACCATACCGGCAGATGAGATTTTGTTTAATAAACCGAGCTACAACATTCTTGGTAACGGAAGCGAAAGAGGCTGCCTCAACCCACTTTGTAAAATAGTTAATGGCCACTAGGATGAAGCGGTGTCCATTAGAGGTTGTTGGCTTGATTTCCCCGATCATATCAATCCCACACATAGCAAAAGGCCAAGGAGCCGTCAAGACATTCAGAGGAACCGGAGGCACGTGCACCTTGTCAGTGTAGATCTGACACTTATGGCAAGTTTGAGAGTGTTGATAGCAATCTGCTTCCATGGTAGACCAGTAAAAGCTATTTCCAGTTATTTCCATGGCTCTGGAACAGTTCTTCACTCTTGAGGGTTAACTGCTATCTGGTCGCAATCCAGGCTTCACAGAAATTTGTATTGCTATCTGGTCGTGGTCTAGGCTTCACAATAGCTTGCTAAGCTGTTATCCGGTCAAACCCGGGCTTCATGGCTTGTGTTAGAGATATACCACTATCTGGTCGATTCCAGGCCTCGTAGTACTCTTGACTGCTGTCTGGTCGTAATCCAGGCTTGGCGATTGTCTGACACTGTTATCCGGTTGTAATCCGGTCTTCACAATATGCTGTAGAGATCAAGGTACTATCCGGTCAAATCCGGGCTTCATAACTTGAATTCAGGAGATCCCACTATCTGGTCGTAATCCAGACTTTGTGGTAGTCTGACACTGTTATCCGGTCGTAGTCCGGTCTTCACAATGTGCTGTAGAGGTCAAGATACTATCTGGTCAAATCCGGGCTTCATAACTTGAATTCAGGAGATCCCACTATCTGTTCGTAATCCAGACTTTGCGGTAGTCTGACACTGTTATCCGGTCGTAGTCCAGTCTTCACAATGTGCTGTAGAGGTCAAGATACTATCCGGTCAAATTCGGGCTTCATAACTTGAATTTTGTGAGAAATTGATCTTTGACGACCATAACTTCCGACAGGTGATGAAGGAATTGTTGAACACTTTTGACATTCGAATGCCCCAAGTGGTGATGTAGATAATTTCCTGGCTTGTTACAGGTGTTAATCCATAATCAGTCGTCCACAGATATTTTCCTGGCTTGTTACAGGTGTTGATCTGGAACTTAAGAAAGGTGACATAATGGCAACCGTGTCTGGAGCAAATCTGGACCGTATCTTCCAACAGGTGATGAAGGAATTGTTGAACACTTTTGACATTCGAATGCCCCAAGTGGTGATGTAGATAACTTCCTGGCTTGTTACAGGTGTTAATCCATAATCAGTCGTCCACAGATATTTTCCTGGCTAGATACAGGAATCGAATCTGGAACTTAAAAAAAGTTGGTCAAGGAGATATTGTCCTGGCTTGTTACAGGTGTTGATCTCTGACTTGAGAAAGAAAGATGGTTCCCTGGCTTGTTACAGGTGTTGATCTTCGATCTCTTTATGTAGATAATTTCCTGGCTTGTTACAGGTGTTAATCTACAATCAGTCGTCCACAGATATGTCCTGGCTAGATACAGGAATCGAATCTGGAAAGGTGATAGTTATTCTGTTGGTGGTTGTAATTTCCAGCAGGTGATGAAGGAAAACTTCGGACACTTTTGACATTCGAATGCCCCAAGTGATGATGAAGGAGTCTTGAATCAGATTACTCTGCAAATTGAGAGATTTCTTAAAATCTTGACTGGACTGCCCCAGGTTAACTGAACTTTGAAAGATCTGTTGAAACCTTGACTGGACTGCCCCAGGTTAATTGGATGGTGACATGTCATTCCCCCTGTTGATAGGAGATTTGTCGTTGGAAGTGTCATCCTTTTGAAGTGATTTTGTTCACTGAGAGAGTTTTCGTTCCTCCGAACATTCGCTGTATGAATTTCTTCGCTGTCAAACAAATAGCCAAATGCAAACAGTGATATTCAAGCAATGCAAAGTTTTATGTTTGTCTCGAAGTTTTGAAAAATGCGTTTTTTAGCAGAAAACTTTTTATTAGACAAATCAACACAAGATTTTAGAGCAAAGCCTTACAGGAGTCAGGATACCTTTTGTAACAGTATGCTTTCGAACTAACCCATGCTTCAATTTGGACTTTTAAAGGGTTGTAACGTGGTCTGGTTCACGGCTTAAGAAACAAAGGATAAAGGCTCAAAGTGTATTTGTACCCACCCGTTCTTCGTGATGTTCTTCAACCCTAAGCTCAGTTAATTGTGCGTCGCACTCTGTTTGAGTTTGGAACGACTTTTGGGTGATGGTTCACCAGTTGAGTTCGGGAGACAGTCATCATCTCCTTTTTTCTTTGCAACACTTTTCATGTTGTTGAGGATTTGTAATGACCTCTCTATTTTGATTTTGATTTGTTATCCCTAACTTTTGCCTGACTGTTCCCGTTTTTGAGATCACAGTCAGCGGGATGCCCCAGCTTTCCTAAGCCTGCTTTGCAGGTTTTGGCTCGGTGGGCTTTTTCTTTTTGAGAGATTGACTGCCTATATGATAGGGAACCATCACTGTCTTTTGATTCCAAGGGAATGCTTTTCTTTTTTGACGTCGTTCGTTGTGTTACGAACTGAGAGTTTGCGACTTCAATGCGCATTTTCTTTTGAATTAACTGAGATACTACCCTGCCCCAGGTTTATATAAAAGGTTTTGATTGTTTAGAACAGAAAACTCTTACTTCTTTGGCTCGAAGGGGTTGACTAGGGATTATCTTCCTTATAACTCCAGTGTTTGGGAATTGAAAGAAATGCATGTACATCATCAGCAAGGTCCATTCAAAAGCATACTGCGTGAGATTATGGTATTGTTTCGTCATCCTCCCTCTAAAGGCTTGCAGCTTTTTATCAAGAGTTAAATATCATAAAGAAAGCATAAGAGTAGTGAAAACGAATGGATGAGTTCAAGACAAACATATGCAATGCATTAATGAAACAGAGTTTAACATCAACAGATAATTGTTTGAATAACAAAAGAAATTACAACTTTGGAAATTCAAATGAAGCAAAAGTCTCTCAGCTTTGAGCTTTGTCACTCCAGGTGGAGAACTTCTTAACGGAAGATTTTCATCTCGCCGTCTGGCATGAATTCCAGCACTCCAATGTCGATCAGATCTTGAATCTTGTTCTTCAAGGCCCAACAGTCGTCGATGTCGTGTCCCGGGCTGTAGGAGTGGTAAACACAAAATGCGTCAGGATGATAGTTAGGAGCGGAGGTATTGGGCTTCCGAATAGGATCCCTCAAGGCAGTCAGGTTGACCTCCAACAAGCGCTCCAGAATCAGAGATGACGGTATGTCAGTCTCCGTGAACTGTCTTCCCGACGTATTTTGATTACACTGATTACCCTGTTGACACTGGCGAGGTTGTTGTTGGGCTTGTGACCCTGAATCAAGCAAAGGTGCCTTCCCCTTGTCTTCTTGGCTGGAGGGGGGTTGAGTGGTGACTTGCTCTTTGTGATCGGTGGATCTGGAACTGACTGTTTAACGCTGGTTCGCGAAATGTCGCGGAAGCAAGAGTCGCCACCGTCTTTTACTTTCTCCAAATGGAAAGGACAAAAGCACAGAAAAATTCCTTAAAGAGATTGCTCTCGGTTCGGGAGGTAGATTATAGAAAGGGAAGGTGTTAGCACCCTTTCTATCCATGGTTATCCATGGGCTCTTAGATACTTGCTCAATGTGTTTTCAAAAATGGTTTGTTTGCTTTTCAATTGTGGGTTTTAAAAAAGTTTCTTTGAAAGTTTCAGATCGACTCATGCGTCAGAGTGTTTGAAAAATTGTTTTGAAAGCTTTTGAAAAGTGTCGGTGTGAAAAGATTTTGATTTGTTTTTGAAGAGAGCAAGTATCCATGAGAACCTACCTACCCTAAGGAATTCGTCTGTGTAGATGTCCTTTAAAGTAGTGCTATCCCACCATTGAGAGGTAGGTACACCGTTGGAGGTGTTCGGGTCAATTCGAGTTTAGGGACGTGGTGATCACCGGAGTAATGGGAAGACACCTTAGAAGCTACCCTCATGCCAGGTTCCCGGATCATGAGGACTTACTAAGACATCCTCTACTCGACGATCACCTTTCGAAAGGCAACAGTGAGGCGTACCCTAGGGGTGGTGTGTGCGAATCGTGTGTCATGTTTCAGTTATTTGTCTTGTCATGTTTGTCGTGTTCTACGCTTGATTTTAATTTGACATTCATTCTTTCATGCTTGGTTAACAGTTAGGAGTGCGGAAAATAAATCTAAGACTATTACAAATGGCGCGGGTCCACATCGCCAAAATTAAACCGGACCCGATTTAGCGGAAAAAATAAATAATGCGAAGGAATAAAGTGCGAGAAATAAAGTTACATGGCTTTGGGAGATTTACAAAATTATAATTAAACGACATAAGATAAATGCGCAAATTAAATAATTAAAACGAAACTAGGGCGTTGGACCCCTTTTGCAAATAATTAAAATTAATAAGGACTTAAAAATTAAAATTAAATGAGAATGATATTTTTGTGTTTTTTAGATTTAATGAGAAAAAGGAGTTAATTGAAATTAAATTAAACGGCAAACCCTAATTCTAATATTTTTTAAGTTTATTATGAAAGAATTAAAATATGATCTAAATTAAAACCTAATTTATTTATGCACAATTTTTAATTTATGAAAACAACTAAATAATATTATTCTAAAAAAGGGGAAGAATTAAAAGAAAAATAAAAAAAAAAAAGATATTAAACCTAAATTCTATTTTTGGTGTTTTTTATTAAAAAGATTAAAACTATAACCTAATTAAACTAAATATTTACATATATTAATTTATTGATGAAAATAATTAAAATTAAAAATTATATTTTTATTTGGACATTTTTTATTTTTATGATGTTTTTTGTATTTTTGTAAAAAAGGGATATTTAATTAAATCAGAAAATAAATAAACAAATAGATAGTTAAAAATAATAAAAGATAAAAGAAAATTAGAAAAGATAGAACCAGGGGGTTTTCTGTCCCATTATGGAGGTGCAGGCCTTGAATTTCTGGCCCAACAAGATTTGAATTTGCTGACTTTTTGGATTATGTATGATGCGTTGACTTGCCTTATAGTGGACTTTCAATATCAGCCCTTGATCTGGGACCATCAGGCATGTGTACGCTTGGATGAGAGGACGTATGGTACGTATGCATTCCTGAAGCTGCATAGGATTTATAATTGAAAAATAATATGAGATTTTTGCCAGACCTGGGACTTGAACCCAGGTCTTGAGAGTCACATGCATAGCGTGTTACCAACTGCGCTGCTGCTTTTCATTTAATATATTATGACTAATAAACAACAAAAATCCAAACCAATGCATGATGGTTAAAACGCGCGAAATTTTAAACGGACGTATCACTGATTGACACGCCATCTTCTTCCTCACCACCCCTGTAACATAGAACACAGAGGCAACGGTTTTAGAAACGTTGCATTAGGGGGGATTCAAGAAAATAGCGAATAGCCCTCCTTGATACATAAATCCATCGCGAGGTATGTGTCTTGTTCAGAGGAACACGCTGAGTGCAATGGTCATGATCTCAAGTCCCAATTGTTCCTTGGGTGAGAAACCCCAAATCAAGAACTCTGAAAACCTAGATTTCGATCATGGTGAATTCGTATATATAGCACAAAAAAGCAATTGAATGTAATGGTTAGCTCAGAAACATCAATATGAACATGAATCAACAAAGAAAAATGCAAAAAGATGATGGAATCATGCTATACGATTTCAAAAGTTTCAAGGTTCAGTCTGAGTTCTTGGTACCAATTCAAGGCCTTTTGATTGATGTTAATGATTGGGAAACGTCCAAGGATGTCTCAGGATGCTAATGGAATAAAGATTGAAGCTTGAATCGACCTCCAACCTTGATTTCAGTATTTGAGTTTTTTTATGAAAAATTTCAATGTGCAAAAGGGTTCTTGGGCGCAGCTTCCAGTCTTCTTGGCATTAGGTCTTGTTCTAGTACTTGTAAGGAAGCAATTAGGTCAACAATTTCAACAAAAATCTCTTGCAATTATGAATTGAAGATTTGATTTTTTTCCATTATACTTTCAATCTCTTTCACATGGTTTTTGTGCAAATCAAATCCAATTCAATCCAATTCTTCCTAATCAGCATGTGCACGAAATATTGAGATTAGAATGTGCACAAAAAGATTTTTTTAGGTTAGGTTTATATTTTTCATGTATTAAAATGATTTAAATGAATATAAATTAATATTAATTCAAATAAATAATTAAAAAATATGAAAATACTTCCCTTTGGGCCTAGTGGTCGTGCATAGGCTTGGCATGAAGAAACTTGGAAGAAAAATGGGCCCAATAGCAAATTTAGGCCTTTTGCATCAATGTTGACTTTTCAAAATTCCTAAAAATTTCCCAACTTCCACAAGGCATAACTTGGTCAATTTTTAAGCTTTTCACATGTTCTTGGACATTTTGGAAAGGTATTTGAGTCCTTTAACCAATGCCTTTGGTCCCATGTCATTTTGATTTACCAATCTCAAGTTATGGCCTTTGACTTAAAGTCCCTTTTTGTTGACTTTTGAAAATGACCTATAATGTTGAAATTGATAACTTTTTGTGAGAGCATTTCTTGGATTTGGAATATGAAGATGAATTGTAGGAAATGTCTTTCTCTTCAAAATGAGCTTTGGATGGAATTTTTCTGATAATCCATGTGAAAGTTATGCCCTGGTCAATTTCAGTTGACTTTTTCAGCTGTCCAAATATAGTAACTTTTGCATCTTTGATGATTTCTGAGCCAAATCTTGAAAATCATGATCAAGCATTGATCAAATGATGTTTGTGGCTTCAAAATGATATATTGACCAAAAATTTGAACTTTTGACTGTCAAATGACCATTTTGCCCCTACAGTTGACTGTAGTGCAATTTAGGGTTTTGACTGTGCAATCTTGAGCTGAATGCCTTGAAACTTGACATGAGGATGCTTGACCACATTTGTAGGCATATGAGACTTGATTGGGCCATTGAAAAGTTCATTTGCTTGACCAGAACTCAAACCCTAATTTTGACTGTATAGGAGACAGTTGAGCTGCACAACCCTTGGGGCATCTTGTGACCTTGATCTGGCAATTTCTTGATGAATATGGGAGGGCAAATTTTGGGGTACAACAGTTGCCCCTGTTCAATCTTCTTAGACCTGAGGATGCAGATTGGCTGACGTGCCTTTCGTAATCCGAGGGTAGAAGATGATTGGACACTAGAGTGCCCAGAAATTTGCGCTCACATAGTAGCAGTGGTGATGAGGGAATGGGCTTATAGATGCCATTTGGATGTTGCTTGGATAGGATGATGGGCTTATAGATGCCATCTGGATATTGATCGCGTAGGAGATTCCTTAGCGAGAACCTGCATACCTGCAAAACAGAAAAATGAGTACCTGACACGTCGCAGGAGCTGATTTTAGATGCTTGGTATAGATGTGTCCTGACTGGTTACAGGAGCTGAATCTGGAGCTTCAAACGCTGATGAATGAACCAGGGATGGTTACTGCCTTAGCATGAATGGTAAGAGAATCCTGAATGATTTCAACCTCAACAACGCTCGTTGAGAAAATCTTGGTGAGAATTACCATCTTCGTAGTGTCAGGAAGAGAACCAAAGGACATTATAATCTCAAAGGGAGTCACCTCATTCACCGTTGGAGAGGGAACTATAGGAAATTATAATCTGGAAGGAAATGTCACCTCACTCGCCGTTGGAGAGGGAAACATCTTGAAAGGGAATTACCACCTCACACGCCGTTGGAGAGGGGACCATAAGAGAATATCACCTCACGCTCATGCCGGAGAGGGAAACATCTGAAGAAGGAATTACCACCTCACACGCCGTTGGAGAGGGGACCATAAGAGAATATCACCTCACGCTCATGCCAGAGAGGGAAACATCTGAAGAAGGAATTACCACCTCACACGCCGTTGGAGAGGGGACCATAAGAGAATATCACCTCACGCTCATGCCGGAGAGGGAAACATCTGAAGAAGGAATTACCACCTCACACGCCGTTGGAGAGGGGACCATAAGAGAATATCACCTCACGCTCATGCCGGAGAGGAGAACATCCGAAGAAGGAATTACCACCTCACACGCCGTTGGAGAGGGGACCATAAGAGAATATCACCTCACGCTCATGCCGGAGAGGGAAACATCTGAAGAAGGAATTACCACCTCACACGCCGTTGGAGAGGGGACCATAAGAGAATATCACCTCATGCTCATGCCGGAGAGGGAAACATCTGAAAAAGGAATTACCACCTCACACGCCGTTGGAGAGGGGACCATAAGAGAACTTCTACTGAGTCTTTATCAGAAAAATCTGTTTGGAGTCGATTTAACTGGACTAGAGGGGTCCTTGCAATATGTTTGAGAATTTCAACTGCCTCTTTCCTGAAAGGTAAAGGTCAGTCATATGCAATGCATGATATGGATCAAGCAATAATGTTCTTAATATGGACGCGATTTATATGATATGATGCGTATATGCATGCTATAATGATGTATGGGATGATTCATGTATGTTTCTGTCTAGGAAAATAAATCCTTGGCGGGTGCCGGGAAGTCATATCCTGGGCTGATGTTGAGGAAGAGATTTTGCTTCCGCTGTGGATGATTCGTTGCAAGAATACCGGTAGGAGAAGATAACTCCGTTGAGGAATGAACTTGGCAAATGAAATAATTCTGCGGGAGAAAAGATACTCTAGCGATCATGCTGGGGGAGTGCTACTCTGTGGGGATAGCGACGCTTTGCTGAGTTGACGAAGATAACTCCGCTGGGGATACCGTTGATAAGTTATGCTGGGAGATTTGATGAATTCCGCTGGGGGTAGGAAGATACTTTGCCGAGGACGCTCTTTCCGTGGCTTTTGGCTGAGGATAACCCAGTTATATCCTGTTACGGAAATAACTCTTTAAATCAAGCCGGGACGACGCGTTCGTGCTCTGCGAGGGGTAAGCTTCCAGAATCTACTGGGGATAAGCTTGCTGCTTGAGGGATATGACTTCCAACTTTCCTGGGGAAACTGGATTGGACTCTCCTGGGGGAAGTTTTGAACCATGCTGGGGAAGAAGTGATTCCTTTGACTATTGAGATACCGCCGGGGAACAATCTTTAGACCAAGACTGCCGGGGATGCTTGTTTATATGTATTGCTGCTGGGGAAGTATTTGAGATCTACAGGAGAATACTCAATTTCCTTGACATTTGTAATAGTTTTGCTTGGAGAGGAATGTACTGTTGTACTACTTTCTGGGGAATTAAGATACTCGGTCATGTTCTTTAGCTGAACCTACCTTGGTACCTTGGAGGATAGAACAATTAGACTGCTCAGACAACTCTTTATTGCCCCTGTTTCTAGTGTCACCTGCAATGAATTCCTTTGTTTCGTATGCAAATATTTATGAGTTAGCAAATTATTGTCAATGCATACATCACAAATTGAACCTTGGACGTTCTTCGCAAAACAAAACAGAAAAAGAAAAATACTTGGGCACGTTTAACTGAAGATATATTTTTATTGATCTTGAATGGCCTGAATAGGCGTTTTGTGTACAAGAGGCTGACGCCCTAGTAAGAGGTACGTCACCGATCAAAAGAGTTTATACAAGTTTTGTACAAAAGAAAATAAAACAGCTGTGTGAAAGATGAATGATCCACTGGGTTTCAACTCTGCTATTGCCTTTATAACTCCGAGCGTCTCATCACTTGATGACCTTGGTTGAAGGTGAAGCTGACTGATCGATGTCGTTTGAGCTTGATGTAGATACCGGATTCTGGATGCAAAGTGATCAATGAGACATAGTTTTACGCTTTTATCCCTAATTTTTGCCTGGACCGCCCTTTCGGGTTTTCAGTCCACCGGGATACCCATTTTTGCCCAAGCCGCCCTTTCAGGTTTTCGACTTGTCGGGTGTACAGATTTTTTCATTTTCATCCCTACATTTTGCCCGAACCCTTTTGGTTCGACGGGAAGCCCTAATTTTTGCCTAGGCATGTCAGCCTAGCGGGTCTTTTTCATGCGTAGTATTTTTTAACTATGTCTGCATTGGCGGGGTGAGGAAGGTCGTCACCATCCATGTTGGTTAAAATCATTGCTCCTCCTGAGAACACATGTTTAACCACAAATGGCCCTTCATACGTAGGGGTCCATTTGCCCCTTGGATCACTCTGAGGAAGGATGATTCGCTTGATAACCAGATCCCCAACTTGATATTCTTGTGGTCTGACCTTTTTGTTAAATGCCCTGATCATTCGTTTCTGGTACGTTTGACCATGACAGATAGCAGCAAGTCTCTTCTCGTCAATGAGATTGAGTTGGTCAAGTCGTGTCTGGATCCAATCATCTTCGTTCAGATTTGCATCCTTCATTATCCGGAGAGAGGGAATTTGCACTTCGATCGGCAAGACTGCCTCCATACCATAAACCAGAGAGAAAGGAGTTGCCCCGGTTGACGTCCTAGCTGAGGTACGGTACCCATGCAAAGCGAACGGTAACATCTCGTGCCAATCTTTGTAAGTCACTGTCATCTTTTGCACGATCTTCTTGATGTTCTTATTCGCTGCTTCTACAGCCCCATTCATCTTCGGTCTGTAAGGAGAAGAATTGTGGTGCTGTATTTTGAACTGTTCGCAGAGCTCAACGATCATCTTATTGTTCAGATTGGTACCGTTGTCCGTAATAATCCGTTCAGGGACGCCGTATCGACAAATCAGGTTGTGCCAAATAAACCGTGCCACAACAGTCTTGGTTACCGTAGCATAGGATGCTGCTTCAACCCACTTCGTAAAATAATCAATCGCTACTATGATGAAGCGATGTCCATTGGATGCCGTAGGTCTTATCTCGCCGATCATGTCTATGCCCCACATTGCAAACGGCCAAGGCGCAGTCAGGACATTCAGGGGAACCGGAGGAACGTGCACCTTATCCGCATAGATTTGGCACTTGTGGCACGTCCTAGAATGTTGGTAGCAATCAGCTTCCATTGTGGACCAGTAATATCCTGCCCGTAGGATCTTCTTAGCCATGGTATGTCCACTAGAATGTGTACCAAAGGTCCCTTCATGTAGCTCTTCCATGATTCTTTCCGCTTCAGTCTTATCCACGCAACGCAGTAAGGTTGAATCATGGTTTCGCTTGTACAAGATGCCGTTGCTTAGGAAGAACTTGGCTGCGAACCTCCTCAGGAATTTCTTATCATTGATGGATGCACCTTCAGGGTATTCCTGAGCTTCCAGATATCTCTTCACTTCGTGGTACCAAGGCTTCTCAGTTACCAATTCAGTTTCGAGATCACAACAGTATGCCGGTTCGTCTAGTTTCCAGATGATGATCCGGGGAGCTTCATTATCCCATTTAACCTTGAACATTGAAGACATTGTAGCTAACGCCTCCGCTAACTGATTCTCTTCTCTTGGAAAGTGCTCAAAGGTTATCTCCGTGAAGTGGGGAATCATGGTCAACACACATTCTCTGTAAGGAATCAGGTTTGGATGTTTCGTATCCCACTCTCCGTTGATCTGATTGATCACAAGAGCGGAATCTCCGAAGACACTGAGGAACTTGATCCTTAAGTCGATCGCAGCTTGAAGACCCATGATACACGCCTCATACTCCGCCATGTTGTTGGTACAGTTGAAACATAGCCGGGCAGTGAGTGGAGTATGAGTACCTTGTGGAGATATAATTATGGCGCCGATACCGTTTCCCAAAGCATTGGAAGCTCCATCAAAGTGCATAGACCATCGGGATCCTGGCTCAGGTCCTTCATCCGGTCCAGGTACTTCACAATCTGTTACTATCATGATGCTTTCGTCCGGAAACTCGAAGTTCATTGATTGGTAATCATCTACAGCTTGATGAGCTAAGTGGTCTGCCAATACACTCCCCTTGATGGCTTTCTGGGTTGTGTACTGAATGTCGTATTCCGTCAAGATCATTTGCCATCTTGCAATTCTTCCAGACAGAGCAGGCTTTTCGAATATGTACTTTATCGGATCCATCTTTGAGATCAACAAAGTAGTGTGAGTCAGCATATACTGTCTCAGCCGGCGAGCAGCCCATACCAAAGCGCAGCAAGTTTTCTCGAGCAGTGAGTATCGGGTCTCACAGTCGGTAAACTTTTTGCTAAGGTAATAAATGGCATGCTCTTTTCGGCCAGACTCGTCATGCTGCCCCAGCACACACCCCATTGAATTGTCTAGTACTGTCAGATATAGTATCAGAGGTCTCCCTTCAACCGGTGGCATAAGGATGGGTGGTTCTTGGAGATACTCTTTGATTTTGTCGAAAGCAGCCTGACATTCATCGTTCCAACGTATTACCTGATCTTTCTTCAGCAGCTTGAAGATTGGCTCACAGGTAGTAGTCAAATGAGATATGAATCGAGCGATGTAATTCAGGCGTCCTAAAAAGCCTCTGACTTCCTTCTCTGTCTTGGGAACCGGCATCTCTTGAATAGCTTTGACCTTAGCAGGGTCCACTTGAATTCCTTTATCACTGACCACGAAGCCTAACAACTTCCCAGATCTTACCCCGAAGGTGCACTTGTTCGGGTTCAATCTCAGCTTGTACAATTTCAACCGGTCAAACAACTTCTGCAGATGATCTAGGTGCTCTTCCTCAGTCTGGGACCTAGCGATCATGTCGTCCACATACACTTCAATCTCGTGATGGATCATATCATGAAATAAGGCAACCATGGCACGCTGGTAGGTTGCCCTAGCATTCTTTAATCCGAACGGCATGACCTTGTAACAGAAGGTGCCCCACTGAGTAACAAATGTAGTCTTTTCCATGTCTTCAGGTGCCATCTTTATCTGATTGTAGCCTGAAAAACCATCCATGAAAGAGAATACCTTGTGTTGAGCTGTATTATCAACAAGGACATCAATGTGAGGTAAGGGGAAGTCGTCCTTGGGGCTGGCCCTGTTTAGATCCCTGTAATCAACACACATTCTGACCTTGCCGTCCTTTTTAGGTACCGGCACCACATTAGCAACCCACTGAGGGTAAGAAGTCACTGCAAGAAACCCGGCATCAAACTGTTTCATCACCTCGGCCTTAATTTTCTCGGACATCTCTGGACGCATCCGACGAACCTTTTGTTTAACTGGAGGGCAGTCTTCCCTAGTCGGCAAGTGATGAACGACAATATCGGTATCCAACCCTGGCATATCTTCGTAGGACCAGGCAAAGATCTCCATATAGTCATGTAACATCTTGGTTAACCGTTGCTTCACGCTGAGCTCTAGGTTGGCACCAATCTTTACCTCCTTTCTATCTGCCTCAGTACCCAAGTTTATGGTTTCCACTGGCTCTTCATGGGGTTGAATTGCCCTCTCTTCCTGAAGCAACAGTCTTGCAAGCTCGCCAGGCACTTCGCAATCATCTTCACCTTCGTCTTCGGCTAAGTTGATCGGATTTTCGAAGTCATAATTGGCATTAGAAGAGCTGTTATCAGTGAGATCCAGAGTGGATTGGAACCTGTATGAGTGAGTGTGTGTGTAAATACAGCTGTTTTTGAAAATTATGTAAAAGAAAAGAAAGACAGAAAAGGAACACAATATTTGCAATGCGAAAAGTACGTCCAAGATTTTCATTCATGATGTATAAAATGACAGTTCATATGCCCTCACAAATAGAACCACGGTGCCTCGGGTAAGACACCGGGCCATAGAGTTTATCATAGTTTATTACAAAATAACAAAACATGGGAATTCATTACTGTGTCACAAAGGTAACAGGGGTATGGTCCTTTGCACTCCAATTGTTCAATCCTTCTTCGGCCGTCGGATAAATCCAGCTGTTGAATTCGGCTTCGTCCACTTCAAGGTCTTCCCCGACAGCATTCGCTTCTGAACCTTTAATAAATACCGGAGGCCTTCCGATCTTCTCTTTCCTCATAGCTCTCTGCCCTTCTGAGGTGAAACCCAGCCCAAGTTTATCAGTCTTCTGGGTGAAGTCTGGAAGTCTGCCCCAGTTGGCACCTTCACCTTTCTGCACCACAGCCCTGGCATCCTTTAGGGAAGCCATCTTCAGAGGACCACCTGCTTCTGCTGTTTCTGCTGCGATTGGAAACACTTCCTCGAAATGCTGAAAGGGGGTCTCAATGAACTCCCCATCCATCTCAATGTATCTGAACGAGTTTAGGTGGCTCACCATGTATTCTTCCTCACCTTGCACGGTGACGATCTTCCCTCTGACGGGGTACTTCAGTTTTTGATGCAAGGTAGAGGTCACTGCCCCAGCCTTATGTATCCAGGGTCGACCCAGCAGACAAGAGTAAGATGGACGGATGTCCATCACATAAAAAGTAGAGTCGAACACCTGAGAGCCTACACGAATCGGAATGTCCACCTCCCCATGGACCATCCTCTTTGAACCATCAAAGGCCCTGACAA
Organism: Vicia faba; assembly: GCA_948472305.1. Taxonomy (NCBI): domain Eukaryota; kingdom Viridiplantae; phylum Streptophyta; class Magnoliopsida; order Fabales; family Fabaceae; genus Vicia; species Vicia faba. Next base: position 153,276 of record CATIWC010003022.1, read on the forward strand.
TGATGTTGCTGGGCTTCAAATCCAGGCCTTCACAATCTAGACGATCCAGAGCCTTCTTGGGTAGCACATTCAAAGATGACCCAGTATCAACCAACACATGTGCCAAGGTGGTGCCCCTGCATTCGATTGAGACATGCAGAGCATCATTATGATCTCTCCCCTTCGTGGTCAAATCAGCGTCTGAAAAACCCAAGCCATTGTCTGCCGTTAGACTTGCCACGCAATCGGTGAACTGGACTGCAGAGGTTTCATGTGGCACATGGGCCTTCTTGAGGAATGAGATGAGGGCCTTTGCATGGGCCTCAGAGCACAGCAGTAAAGAGAGCATGGAGATCTTGGAGGGCGTATGCCCCAACTGTTCCACAACGTTAAAATCGCTCTTCTTTATAATCTTCAAAATCTCCTCCATCTCTTGTGGGGAGGCCTCAGCAGCTATGGGTATGGGTACCTCCATCTGGGCAGGCTCAGTTTCAATTCCCTTGCCCCGAGCATTGGATGACTCGGCAGCAGGAGAAACAATAGGATCAGCAGCAGGAGTAACAATTTGATCAGCGACGGGAGTAGGTGTACTTGCAGGAATTATCAGGAGCGGTCTTCGGCTAGCAGGTGGCGCAATGTCAGGCGAGAAGAGCCTGCCACTGCGGGTGACTTTGGTCGGGCCAGTGATGTCACAGATGCTGGCGCCAGCGTTGAGCTCTTGTTTAACTCCGTTTATATATACATCTGCCCCATAGTGCCAAGGGACAGCTTTGTTGGATACATAGGGCAGGGGCCCAGGAACAGTGATAGTAACAGGTGCGACGGTCAGAATTTGAACGGGCTTCTTCTGGAGAGCCGGGATCGGATTGTTGAAGATAGTCACCACAGAGACCTCTTCCATTGGAACCATACGAACAGCAGACTTCTTGAATAGAATCTCCTTACTATCCATTAAGCTTTGGATGCCTAACTTTAGCAAGGGACAACCGGATGGGGACACAACACAGAACAGGCAATCCTCACTACAACCCGGAAATAAACCGGCCTGCAGTAGGTTCTTCTTAATGATCTTTAAAGGAGTGGCTAGATCATCCACAGAAACAGCATAAACATCTTCATCAATAGCATTTACCCCGTGCTGAGGCATAGGGGCAGTAACTACATTCGGTTTTGCGGGCGCTTCGAATTGTATCTCTTTAGCATCGATAAGGTCTTGCACCTTATTCTTTAACGCCCAACAGTCATCAGTGGCATGCCCCGGGCTGTCTGAATGGTAAGCACAACGGGCATTCGGGTTGTACTTAGGAGAGGTAGTGTTTGAGAACTTTGGCGCCTCCTTGACAGTCACCAAATTGGTTGATAGCAACTGTGGCAGGATTTGCGATAGGGTCATGCTTAACCGGGTGAACTCTCTCCGGGGTCTATCAGCCCTTTGAGGATTATTTGGCCGGGGAGCGGCAGCAGGCTTAGCGATCATTACCGCGCTGACAGATTGGCGGTGATCAGGTCTTTCTGATTTCCTGGAGCCATACACGGCACTAGACTCCTTTTTAAACGGCTTCTTTTCTGAACTAGAGGATGATGCCCCCTTTGCAATCTTCCCAGATTTCAGTCCAGCTTCAATCCTTTCTCCAGTCAAGATCAAATCAGTGAAACCAGCAGAAGAATTCCCAATGAGATGGTTAAAAAACGGCCCAGATAGGGTCCCCAAGAACATATCCACTAACTCTCGATCAGTCAAAGGTGGCTGCACCCTGCCAGCCAGATCTCTCCACTTCTGCGCGTACTCTTTAAAACCTTCACTTGCACCTAACGACATACCCTGGAGTTGGGTACGTGTGGGGGCAAGGTCGGCATTATACTGATACTGCTTGTAGAAAGCAGTAGCCAGCTCCTCCCAGTTACGAACTTTGGTCCCATCCAGCTGATAGAACCATTCGAGATGAGTCCCTGAAAGACTCTCCTGGAAGAAGTGGATCCATAAATTCGTATCCGCAGTATACGGCTGAATTTTCCGAACGTAGGACCTCAAATGCAGCTTGGGACAGGATGCCCCGTCATACTTAGAAAAAGTTGGAGCTTTGAACTTGTGCGGGATAATTACACCAGTCGACAAACCCAGATCTCCAAAATCCAGCCCAGGTACCTGTTGAACTTCCATAGCCTTCAACCTGTCCTCCAATTGTTTGTACCTGTCATCTGCAGGAGGATACTGTTCTTCATCAAAATCTGTCTCGTTGTCGGAGACTTCTGGAGTAGGAAGCTTTACTTCTGCCTGAGAAGGACTCTTGCCAACAGAAGAAACAACCTCTTCCTGGTGCAGAGTATTACCCAACCTTCGGCCCGAGTTGAATAGAACAGTTCTTCTCTTCTTCTTCTTCTCCTTTTTCAGGAGCATAGTCTTCAGTTCCTCTTGGCCTTTAGCTAGACCCAGGATTAGCTCTTGAAACTGCGCATTCTGCGCCTGGAGAGCCTTGATTGAAGTCTCAGTTGATTCAGATCCGGGATTCATGATGCTGAAATAAACAGCGAAGAACTGTAAGCAACCTGAAAAAGGGAAAAACCTGCTATGCACATGATGTATGAAATGCGTATGAATTATGTTTTCAAAGACAATCGGGAGTCAACTTTGTAAACAAAAAAAGAACACACTTTATTAGATTCAACTTTGCAACTGAAATTATTCAACAAGTTGCCCTTAGGCGTTTACATGAAATGAAACAACTGGAAAGGAAATAAAACTGTAAAGGCACATTCAGCATTCCTCATTGATCCCATGGTCTCCTCTTCTCAGTACGGAGGTAGGCATTCAGAGCTCTTTCATTCTCCAACTGCTTTGTCAGCTTCTGGATCTTTGATTCCTGCTCGTTGAACTTTTCCCGGTAAGAATCCCGTTCTTCTTGCAGTTGCGACCAAGATCTCTTCAATGTCTCATAATCAGTAGGTATCTGAGGAGGAAGGACAGTTGGAGGAACACCATCTTTATCAGGACACTCAAGAATGACGGGTCTGACAGCTTCATACGGCATACCTAACTTCTGAGCACGGATGCGGACCCATTTGTAGTAGGCTTCCATAGGTAGAGAAGTCTTTGGCCCTAGCTCTTGTGGGTCAGCTTTATGAACCTTCTCCCAAGCCTTGATGAACCTACGACGTAGCTCGTCACTATCCACCTGGAACTCGAAACTGACGTGAGGCACCAACATCTCATGGGGGCCTGCTCTTCTTGCTCTTCCAAACTGACGGAGTGCTAGACATGGATTGTACGAGATTCCTCCTTGAGTACCAAACAGAGGAACATTAGGATACTCCCCGCATCGATCAATAATGGCTATCTCATCCAAACCTCTGCAAGTCCAAATGATGTCTTTATCGGTGAGAGACATTAACCTGTGAGCCCAACCTCTTCCTTCCTGGTTCTTCAGTACAAACTTAGGGAGGTGCGAAATAAACCACCTCACCAACAAAGGGATACAACACCATAGGGTTCCTCGTCTTCGGGTAGTACGGGCATGAAGTTGTTGCAAGATGTCACCCAAGAGAGTGGGCACAGGATTCTGAGACATAAAGATCCTAATGGAGGTGACATTGATGAAGTTGTCAGGATTAGGAAATAGGACTAACCCATAGATTAGGAGAGCCAAGATGTCTTCATATGCCCTAAAGTCCAAGTCATTCCAGAAGCTGTTAGCTTTACCAATCAGAAACTTGGCCAAGAAACCCTTAATTCCGCTTCTAGTTACCCAGTTGTCTGTTACCTCTTGATGGGTCAAAGGAAGAGCTGCAGCAATGTCCTCAAGCCTGAGGGTCTTTTCCCAACCAGTAAAGGGAGTCTGATCCAAGATAGGGATACCAAGCAGATTAGAGAACTCTTCCAGGGTAGGGACCAGCTGGAAGTCTTGAAAGGTAAAACACTGGTACTGAGGGTCATAGAACTGGGTCAGAACACTCATCAACTGTTGATCCCGCTTTGCAGTGACTAAACTGAGAAGAGAACCATGCCTCTGAATGAAGGAAGTGGTGTTTGGAATTCTGCTAACCAACTCATCAATCAACTCAGGTGAACGAACAAAGTTGAACCGGATAGTATTCCTTCGCACAGGCATCATAATGTCCTACAAAACAGAGCAAAGATGAAACCCTCTTGTCTTTGAAATGGTCAGTTCTTATGCAGGATGCATGCAATGCTCATGATGCTATGATGTTATGATAAAGCACACCACATACAGATACAAAGGCAAACATAGTAAGGCACACAAGTCACACAAGGCAAGCCCCTAAAGTTTAGGCCAGCATGAGGTCTAGGTACTACCCTCTTTCAGTTTGTTGGTTCATACCTGTCCTAATCAAAAGTAATCGGGTTCTTAGAGGATCCCAATATCATTGACTACCCTCAATCGGTCATAACTCCAGCATCGCAATCTTTTCTTGCGGCCAGAACCATCACGAGAGTTTAGCCTCAATGGGCGTAGCATACTGCTACTGTTCTAAAGGCCAAGTTGTGTCAATTAAGGTTCTAAGGTTGTTGGTGCTTAATGACTCCTTAGAAGACCCATATTCTCCTCGTTGCGACACAAGGGATATCGGTACAGACTAAGGTGCCACACCAACGTAGCCACTGCTTCACCTGTGTCGGTCTACGCCGGACAGGTCCCTCACAGCTTATGCTACCTAAACAGGGTTTCCCCAGATCCGGGTTAGGATCTATGTATCTCCGATGCAACCCACAATAGTAAAGCAAGCAAAACAATACAAGTGAAAACACAGTTATGACCTAGCCCTAAGGTACACCTCACTTTATAAAGGGTCCCCAGCAGAGTCGCCAGTTCTGTGATCGGTGGATCTGGAACTGACTGTTTAACGCTGGTTCGCGAAATGTCGCGGAAGCAAGAGTCGCCACCGTCTTTTACTTTCTCCAAATGGAAAGGACAAAAGCACAGAAAAATTCCTTAAAGAGATTGCTCTCGGTTCGGGAGGTAGATTATAGAAAGGGAAGGTGTTAGCACCCTTTCTATCCATGGTTATCCATGGGCTCTTAGATACTTGCTCAATGTGTTTTCAAAAATGGTTTGTTTGCTTTTCAATTGTGGGTTTTAAAAAAGTTTCTTTGAAAGTTTCAGATCGACTCATGCGTCAGAGTGTTTGAAAAATTGTTTTGAAAGCTTTTGAAAAGTGTCGGTGTGAAAAGATTTTGATTTGTTTTTGAAGAGAGCAAGTATCCATGAGAACCTACCTACCCTAAGGAATTCGTCTGTGTAGATGTCCTTTAAAGTAGTGCTATCCCACCATTGAGAGGTAGGTACACCGTTGGAGGTGTTCGGGTCAATTCGAGTTTAGGGACGTGGTGATCACCGGAGTAATGGGAAGACACCTTAGAAGCTACCCTCATGCCAGGTTCCCGGATCATGAGGACTTACTAAGACATCCTCTACTCGACGATCACCTTTCGAAAGGCAACAGTGAGGCGTACCCTAGGGGTGGTGTGTGCGAATCGTGTGTCATGTTTCAGTTATTTGTCTTGTCATGTTTGTCGTGTTCTACGCTTGATTTTAATTTGACATTCATTCTTTCATGCTTGGTTAACAGTTAGGAGTGCGGAAAATAAATCTAAGACTATTACAAATGGCGCGGGTCCACATCGCCAAAATTAAACCGGACCCGATTTAGCGGAAAAAATAAATAATGCGAAGGAATAAAGTGCGAGAAATAAAGTTACATGGCTTTGGGAGATTTACAAAATTATAATTAAACGACATAAGATAAATGCGCAAATTAAATAATTAAAACGAAACTAGGGCGTTGGACCCCTTTTGCAAATAATTAAAATTAATAAGGACTTAAAAATTAAAATTAAATGAGAATGATATTTTTGTGTTTTTTAGATTTAATGAGAAAAAGGAGTTAATTGAAATTAAATTAAACGGCAAACCCTAATTCTAATATTTTTTAAGTTTATTATGAAAGAATTAAAATATGATCTAAATTAAAACCTAATTTATTTATGCACAATTTTTAATTTATGAAAACAACTAAATAATATTATTCTAAAAAAGGGGAAGAATTAAAAGAAAAAAAAAAAAAAAAGATATTAAACCTAAATTCTATTTTTGGTGTTTTTTATTAAAAAGATTAAAACTATAACCTAATTAAACTAAATATTTACATATATTAATTTATTGATGAAAATAATTAAAATTAAAAATTATATTTTTATTTGGACATTTTTTATTTTTATGATGTTTTTTGTATTTTTGTAAAAAAGGGATATTTAATTAAATCAGAAAATAAATAAACAAATAGATAGTTAAAAATAATAAAAGATAAAAGAAAATTAGAAAAGATAGAACCAGGGGGTTTTCTGTCCCATTATGGAGGTGCAGGCCTTGAATTTCTGGCCCAACAAGATTTGAATTTGCTGACTTTTTGGATTATGTATGATGCGTTGACTTGCCTTATAGTGGACTTTCAATATCAGCCCTTGATCTGGGACCATCAGGCATGTGTACGCTTGGATGAGAGGACGTATGGTACGTATGCATTCCTGAAGCTGCATAGGATTTATAATTGAAAAATAATATGAGATTTTTGCCAGACCTGGGACTTGAACCCAGGTCTTGAGAGTCACATGCATAGCGTGTTACCAACTGCGCTGCTGCTTTTCATTTAATATATTATGACTAATAAACAACAAAAATCCAAACCAATGCATGATGGTTAAAACGCGCGAAATTTTAAATGGACGTATCACTGATTGACACGCCATCTTCTTCCTCACCACCCCTGTAACATAGAACACAGAGGCAACGGTTTTAGAAACGTTGCATTAGGGGGGATTCAAGAAAATAGCGAATAGCCCTCCTTGATACATAAATCCATCGCGAGGTATGTGTCTTGTTCAGAGGAACACGCTGAGTGCAATGGTCATGATCTCAAGTCCCAATTGTTCCTTGGGTGAGAAACCCCAAATCAAGAACTCTGAAAACCTAGATTTCGATCATGGTGAATTCGTATATATAGCACAAAAAAGCAATTGAATGTAATGGTTAGCTCAGAAACATCAATATGAACATGAATCAACAAAGAAAAATGCAAAAAGATGATGGAATCATGCTATACGATTTCAAAAGTTTCAAGGTTCAGTCTGAGTTCTTGGTACCAATTCAAGGCCTTTTGATTGATGTTAATGATTGGGAAACGTCCAAGGATGTCTCAGGATGCTAATGGAATAAAGATTGAAGCTTGAATCGACCTCCAACCTTGATTTCAGTATTTGAGTTTTTTTATGAAAAATTTCAATGTGCAAAAGGGTTCTTGGGCGCAGCTTCCAGTCTTCTTGGCATTAGGTCTTGTTCTAGTACTTGTAAGGAAGCAATTAGGTCAACAATTTCAACAAAAATCTCTTGCAATTATGAATTGAAGATTTGATTTTTTTCCATTATACTTTCAATCTCTTTCACATGGTTTTTGTGCAAATCAAATCCAATTCAATCCAATTCTTCCTAATCAGCATGTGCACGAAATATTGAGATTAGAATGTGCACAAAAAGATTTTTTTAGGTTAGGTTTATATTTTTCATGTATTAAAATGATTTAAATGAATATAAATTAATATTAATTCAAATAAATAATTAAAAAATATGAAAATACTTCCCTTTGGGCCTAGTGGTCGTGCATAGGCTTGGCATGAAGAAACTTGGAAGAAAAATGGGCCCAATAGCAAATTTAGGCCTTTTGCATCAATGTTGACTTTTCAAAATTCCTAAAAATTTCCCAACTTCCACAAGGCATAACTTGGTCAATTTTTAAGCTTTTCACATGTTCTTGGACATTTTGGAAAGGTATTTGAGTCCTTTAACCAATGCCTTTGGTCCCATGTCATTTTGATTTACCAATCTCAAGTTATGGCCTTTGACTTAAAGTCCCTTTTTGTTGACTTTTGAAAATGACCTATAATGTTGAAATTGATAACTTTTTGTGAGAGCATTTCTTGGATTTGGAATATGAAGATGAATTGTAGGAAATGTCTTTCTCTTCAAAATGAGCTTTGGATGGAATTTTTCTGATAATCCATGTGAAAGTTATGCCCTGGTCAATTTCAGTTGACTTTTTCAGCTGTCCAAATATAGTAACTTTTGCATCTTTGATGATTTCTGAGCCAAATCTTGAAAATCATGATCAAGCATTGATCAAATGATGTTTGTGGCTTCAAAATGATATATTGACCAAAAATTTGAACTTTTGACTGTCAAATGACCATTTTGCCCCTACAGTTGACTGTAGTGCAATTTAGGGTTTTGACTGTGCAATCTTGAGCTGAATGCCTTGAAACTTGACATGAGGATGCTTGACCACATTTGTAGGCATATGAGACTTGATTGGGCCATTGAAAAGTTCATTTGCTTGACCAGAACTCAAACCCTAGTTTTGACTGTATAGGAGACAGTTGAGCTGCACAACCCTTGGGGCATCTTGTGACCTTGATCTGGCAATTTCTTGATGAATATGGGAGGGCAAATTTTGGGGTACAACACTCTTCAAGCTCAGATGTTTGCCCCAGTTGGTTGTTCCGAAGCAGTTGGTTGACGAGAACTCTGAGTTCTTCTTGTCTTTGAGACAAGTCCTGGATGAGAGCCATCTGGCCCACTAGCTGCCCCATCACTTGGATCCTCAATGTTGCCAAATCAAACTGCAGTGCTTCCAACTGGTCACCCCTAGCATTGTTTGAAGTGTCCTGGACCAAGCTCTTTGTGAGGAGAGCTTTCATTTCTTCTTGCCCCAGAGACAAGTTCAAGAACATTTCCTGCAGCTGAGCAGTCTGGTCTTGGATATCCTTGACAATCCTCTCTAGAGCCATCTCTTACTGAAATAAACAGTATGAGAGTAAGGAAACCTGAAAAGGAAAGAATTGTCAAGATGCAATGCATGATATATGGATGCATGCTTTCAAGGATCTCTTGGGGTAAACACAAGAGAATGTTAGAGGTTGAACTTTTGATCTTTGATTGGAGAACCTTGCCCCGGTGGATGTCTTTCCACTAGAATCAAGCTCACCATGTCAAGTGGGTCATAGCCCCTGATTCAAGTTGTTGCACTTGATCTTTGATTGGAGAACTTTGCACTGGCGGATGTCTTTCCACGAGAATCAAGCTCACCATGTCGAGTGGGTCATAGCCCCTGATTCAAGTTATTGCACTTGATCTTTGATGGCATTTGCTTAGAGGAGGAAACCTCTTGCCCCTTGGTAGACGTCTGGTTCAACGTAACCCTGCATCAAAAAGAACCCTCGAGATCCTTGAAATGGTTATTGAAAATGCCATGGTATGATGTTATGATGTTATGTACATGTATACAAAAGCAAGTGAGTGTATATACAGACAAACATATTCACACAAAGCAAACAAGTCCTTAGGTTCAGGCTTGCATGGGGTTTGTAGGTAAGTACCCTCTTTCAGTTTCGTTGGCTCATCCTGTCCTAAATAGAAACCGGGTTCTAAGGAGCTCAATATCATTGGATTGTTTTCTGTGTTCATTGTTTTGGTTTAGCCACTTAACTGGCGACCAAAATATTCCAAGAAAACAACCCTCAATAAGTGTAGTATCGAGTATCTACCAACTTCGGACTGCACCAAAGTCGGTCATCTCACTACCCCTAAAAAGGCTAAGATGGTCAATTAAGGTTCTAAGAGTTTGTTAGTGCTTCACGACATCACTCAGCGGCCCCGTACTCTCCTTGACTGAACTCAAGGGTTACCGGTACTCACAAATATGTCACACTAACATAGCTTACTGCTTCAACCATGTCGGTATACCCCGCACAGTTCCCTCACAGTTTTTTTGCTATTTACCTAAAAAGGTGCCCCAAATCCGGGTGTAGGATTTACAACAAACCCAAACAAGGACCAAAAAGTAAAGCAATCAAAGCAAGAATGTAAAGGTGATCTAAACCCTAAGGTAACCCCACTTTTAAAAATACTCCCCAGCAGAGTCGCCAGTTCTGTGATACGGTGGGAGAACTGACTTGAGTTTTGCATTCGTTTTCGCACTTGTTCGGTTTAGCAAGAGTCGCCACCGACTTTTTATTTTATCCTAAAGGAAAGGTTAAAAAGCACAGGAAAAACCTTTTGAGACGTTTCGTGGGTTCGGGGGGTAGATTATGAAAAGGGAAGGTGTGATCGGTGGATCTGGAACCGACTGTTTAACGCTGGTTCACGAAATGTCGCGGAAGCAAGAGTTGCCACCGTCTTTTATGTTCTCCAACAAGGAAAGGACAAAAGCACAGCAAAATTCCTTTTCGAGATGTTTCTCGGTTCGGGAGGTAGATTATAGAAAGGGAAGGTGTTAGCACCCTTTCTATCCATGGTTATCCATGGGCTCTTAGATACTTGCTCATTGTGTTTTCAAATTTGGTTTGTTTGCTTTTCAACTGTGGGTTTTAAAAAAGTTTCTTTGAAAATTCCAGTTCGACTCTTGTATCGGTCCTCAAGAGTGTTTGAAAAGTTGCTTTCGAAAGCTTTTTTGAAAATGTGTTGGCGTGAAAAGTATTTTTGATTTGTTTTGAAATTAGAGCAAGTATCTACGAGAACCTACCTACCCTAAGGAATTCGTCTGTGTAAATGTCCTTTAAAGTAGTGCCATCCCACCATTGAGAGGTAGGTAGCACCACCGTTGGAGGTGTTCGGGTCAATTCGAAGGTTCGGGACATGGTGATCACCAGAGCAATGGGAAGACACCTTAGAAGCTACCCTCATGCCAGGTTCCCGGATCATGAGGACTTACTAAGACATCCTCTACTCGACGATCACCTTTCGAGGCAAGGCAACAGTGAGGCGTACCCTAGGGGTGGTGTGTGCGATTTGTGTGTCGTTTTCATTTATTTTTGTCTTTTGTCATGTCATTGGTGATCTATGCGTTTGTTTTTATTTTTGTCCATACCTTCTTTCATGCCTTGATTTAACAGTTAAAAATTGCGAAAAAAGTAAATTCTAAGCTATTACAAACGGCGCGGGTCCACATCGCCAAAATTTCTCGAACCCGATTTGACAAAAAATAAAGAAAGTAAAAGAAAAGTAAAATGCAAGAATATTAATTACAAGGCTTTGGGAGAGATACATAAATATTATACAAAAGAATAAATAAATATGCGAATTGAAATTTAAATCGAAACGAGGGCGTTGGACCCTTTTTAACTAAATTAAATTAAATGATGGAATTAATTAATTAAAATAAAAAAGAAATTGTTTTTGGGATTTTTGGGTATTTTATGATTTTAATGAAAAAAGAATTAAATGCAATTAAACCTAGTTCTAGTTGTTTTTAATTTATTATGAAAAGATTGAATTTTAACCTAAAATTAAACCTACTTCTTTACATGCAATTTAATTACAAAAAATAAATAATATTAAATATTTGATTATTATGAAAGAAAATAAAAAGGAATAAAAATTATCATAAACCCTAGTTCTACAAATTTTAAATTAATTATGAAAACATTACTATTAAACCTAATTTAATAACTAAATCTAATTAATGTAATTTATTTATAAAAATACTAAAATAAAATATTTATTATATTTTTTCTCTTTTTCTGATTTTTTATGGTGTTTTTTATATTTATGAAAATAATAAATTAATTAAAAAAAACAATGATTAAAAGGAAGTAAAAAAAAGTATAAAGAAAGTAAAAAGAATAAAAAAGGTCTTGCAAACCTAGGGGGTTCAGACCCCAAATAGGAGGTTTTTTGTAGTGATTCAGGCCCATTAACCTTGGCCTTTTTGACTTTTCAGGACACGTACCCAAGCGTTGACTAGAGCCTACCATATTCCACAAATCCTGGCCCTTGAATTGATGAGATTAAACGTGTGGCATGTTTGATTGTATGGGTGTACGGTGCGTCTTTACACTGAACCTGCATGGAACCACTAAATGCAAAATAATATGAAGGGGGTGAGGACCTTGGACTCGAACCCAGGTCCTGAGGCTTAGGAGCGTTCTTCTCAACCAACTGAGCTGCATGCATATTCGTTAATATAAAAGGAAAACAAATTATATAATAAAAAACTGGAGTTAGTGGTGGTCTGGCGCGCAAATTCAAAAGAACCAATCATTGCTGGCCACCACATCGTCTTCTTCATTGATTTGTTTTCCTGAAAAAATAACAAACATTTAACGGGGGTTTTGAACCCCCTCAAAACATGCTTATTTGGATAATAGCGATTAGGCCCCCTTGGCATATAAATTAAGCGCGAGCATGCCATTCTTTTCGTCTAAGCGAGCTGGTTTTGTTCATGGCATTGATGTGTCTCAATTTTACAGGGATGGAAAATGCCCAAATTGAAAACCTGAGAACCCTAGATGTCACTAATGGTGAATCTTCATATGGGGCACGAAAACAAAATTAAACCATTGGGTTAGCATTAGAATCAAACGATAAACATGAAACAAGCGTTAAAATTCACAAAAAATGCATGAATTGAGATGCACGAATGAGAAATTTTCTTTGTACAGGTGAGATCGTTCTCACGTTTCTGGGCACGAGAGCTTGTGGTTTTTGATCCAAATTCCTTCTATGAAGCCTTAGCAAGCTAATGAGATTAAAATCTTGCCTTGAATCGCCCTAGAACTAGGTTTTCAGAATTGAGTTTTTTTTGCAAAAAAGCTTGAGTTTTATTATGGGGTTTTTGCGCAGCTTAGGGGTCTATGGCATTAGGTCTTGCTTGCAGCTTATGTATGGAGTGAATTAGGTCAAAAAATTTGATCAAAATTCTTGAATTAATGAATGCAATATTTGATTTTTTCACCATGATTTTCAAATCTTTTTTCACATGCTTTTTGATACAAATCACATCCAATTGCATTGGTTCTTTCCATATTTAGCTAGGCACGAAATCTTGAGGATATAATATGCACAAAAAGATTGAAAAACCAGGTTTAGCATTTTTCATGTATTTATTTTAATTTAAATGAATTATTATTAATAAAAATCCAAATAAATAAATAAAAAATGAATAAAAACTTCCCTTTGGGCCAAGTGGTCGTGCACATGCCTTGGATGATGAATTGTGGAAGAAAAATAGGCCCATTAGCAATTTTAGGTCATTTGAATCAATGTTGAATTTTCAAAATATCCAAAAATTTCCCAACTTCCACAAGGCATAACTTGCTCAATTTTTAAGCTTTGCTCATGTTCTTGTACATTTTGGAAAGGTCTTTGAGACCTCTAACCAATGGCTTTGGTCCCATGTCATTTTGATTTACCAATATCAAATTATGGCCTTTGACTTAAAGTCCCTTTTTGTTGACTTTTGAAAATGACCTATAATGTTGAAATTGATAACTTTTTGTGAGAGCATTTATTGGACTTGAAGTATGAAGATGAGTTGTAGGAAATGTCTTTATCTTCAAAATGAGCTTTGGATGGAATTTTTCTGATAATCCATGTGAAAGTTATGCCCTAGTCAATTTACAGTTGACTTTTTCAACTGTCCAAATAAGGAAACTTTTGCATCTTGATGATTTTTGAGCCAAGCTTTGAGAATCATGATCAAGCATTGATCAAATGATGTTTGTGGCTTCAAAATGAGATGTTGACCAAAAATTTGAACTTTTGACTATCAAATGACCATTTTGCCCCTACAGTTGACTGTAGTGCAATTAGGGTTTTTGACTGTGCAATTTTGTTCTGAAAGTCTTAAAACTTGGTATGAGTATGCTTGACCATATTTGTAGGCATGTGGGACTTGATTGGACCCTTGGAAACTTCATTTTCTTGATCAGAACCAAAACCCTAATTTGACTGTTTAGGAGGCCCTTGCACTGTGCAACCCTTGGGGAATCTTGAAGCATGACTTGGCAATTTCTTGAAGAATATGGGAGGGCAAATTTTGGGGTACAACAGAAGGTATTAGCACCCTTTTCATCCATGGTTATCCATGGGCTCTTAGTTACTTGGTTTTTTAGATCACTTGCCTTTGATTTTTTAATTGCTTGAAATTGTGGTGTGTATGTGTTTTGAAAATGTTTTTGAAGAAGATGCCTTGTTTTAGGCAACCAATGTAATGACTCGTGTTTGAGTGTTTTACAAAGGTGTGTATCTTTTCGAAAATATGTTTCAAATGTTTTTGGAAGTTTGTTTTTTGAAAGTGTTTGTGGAGTGTGGTTTTGAAAAGTAGGCAAGTGTTTTGCAAGTTTGATCAAGTAACTAAGAGTTTTGTCTACCCCTAAATTTACTCAAAGGTTTTTCTCATGTTTTAACCCTTTTTAACAATTTTGTTCCACCATTGTATTTGGTGGATAATCTTGCGTTTAGGATGTTTTAACGGGACAGGCGCGGGTCATTGTATGGACCATGAATGCAATGGTGCCAAGTGTCTATGGCAATTTTGCTTGAAGGGACTATGATCATTTTTGATTAGGCAACTTTCAAAAGCGTCATCGAGGGACTATGATCATTTGATTTAAATTGTTTTGCCAAAGAAACTCGACATGCAAGCATGGCCCATTTTGGAAGGCAACAAGCGGGATTACCCTAGGGGTGTAAGTGTGATTGTGTATTGATTTCATGTACTTGTCTTGTATTAGGTTATCTAGCGTTTGATTTTATGTACATACAAACCCTAGGTCTAACCATGGTATATTTGAAAGCGATAAATTGCGGGAATTTAAAGTCTACGCTATTACAAAATAAGTATCTGGGAGTGGGGGTACAAATTTACAAATGGGGATGAGACTTTAGGAGAGTAGTGTCCAAATAATTACAACCAAATCGAATTGCGCAAATGTAATATGTAGTGTATAGCAATGTATAAGAATAGAGTAATGTAAATGTGTCAATGTATAGTGAATGTATCAACGTATATGTATTGTAAATGTGTAAGTGTATGTATTTACAGGTGAGATGTGAACTTAATGAAAAATTAAGTGTTTTGTTTATTTAATTTTATATTCTCGTACTTTGTTAATATATACAAACAAAAGAAAAGAAAAGTATTTAACTTAAAGAAAAATTATGTATTGATGTAATTATGTACAAACATTTTTAAAAAGGTTTTAAGATTAAGAAAAAGAAAATTGTTTTAAGTTCTATATATTATGTATTAATGTTAGTGTATTTTTATGTACAAAGCTAAGGATTTAATCAAAGAAAAGAAAATGGTTTTAAGAAATTAATGTTTTATGTATTCTTAATTAACTAAAAAAAGCAATTAAACAGTTTTTATATAAAAGGAAATCAATGCATTATTTAATTTATGAACAAGATTAAATTATGTTATAAAAAGAAAATCAAAGAGTTAATAAAATGTGATGTAAAAAAGAAAAAAAAAGGGGGTGTTAGTTCATTTAACAAAACAAAAAATATGGTATGTAAAAAAAGAATTAGTTAGTTTGAAAAATAAAAAGAAGCTAAAGGCCTTATGGGAGTTTTGGGCCCAAACAAGACACAAAAGGCTGAGACAAGGGGGGGTGCCAATTGAAATGGGCTTAAGGCAAACGAAAGGGGCAAGGCCCGTGATACTTCAACAGATTTTGTTTTAGGGTTTCAGAGTGTTTGTTTCATTTGGGACATAAGGGTTTGTGAGTTACGAACGGCGCTCATCCTCCTTCGTCTTCCTTCGTCTTTTCACGCCATAGCCTCTGAGTTTCTCCGTCCCCGTTGTCAGAGGCGCCGCCTCCTTCTCTTCCCTTTCATGGTTACATAGACGTTGGCCAAGAGGTAACGATTATGCTCTTTCAATCTTTAGGGTTTTAAATTCATGCATGCTTTTAACGTTTCCTTGTTTCGATTCTTACATCATGATTAAATTCTGTTTATATGAGGTTTTGAAGGAAGAAAAAAAAGAGGAAAGAAATGGACCTTTGGGGAGGAAAAGAAGTGGATGGTGGCGCCCTAGGAGGCTAAGGACGGAGAAACGTGATGAAGCTGTGAGCTTTGGGAGGCTTCCCTGGTACTCAGTATTTTTGCCTTTTTTGTTGTTTAATGATGCATGCTGAAAACGAACTTCTTTATCTTCTTCTCTTTTATTCGCTTCTGTTGCCTCTGAGTATTGGTTGGCTTGCTGAGATACCTGTTGTTGTTGATTATTACCTTGTATGCTTGCTTATCCTGAGTTATTACTTTGCCTCTTCCACCCTGTGCCTCAGTTGCCTCGTATGCTTGACCCTATTGGCTTCTTTATCCTCTTCTTCTTGTTGCCTTCTGCTGCTGTATGCTTGGATATTTGGTATGCTTGTTGATGTTATGTTTGAGTTACCTTGATGATTAACCCAGTGATGACAATGTTCTGAGGGTTTGTGTTGGTTCGAATGTTTGTTGGTATTGAGTTGAATGCTATTGTGTCTGATTTGCGTATTTGCCCAATGATGAAATTTTTCTGAGGGCTCGTGTTGGTTTGGAAACTGGTTTTGGAAAGGGCTTGACAGTTTGGTGCTTGAGGGCTTTGTCTTTACAGGTTGATGTGTTGGGTGTTGGTGAGTTTTTTGATATGCTGTTTATGTTTTACAGTTCTTGAAGGGGCTTGGCCTTTTTGTATTGTTTTTGGGTTTAGACAGGTTGATGCTTAAGCTTGTATCAGAGTAGGTGTTTTTTGAATGGTAAGGCTTGTGGTCTTTGAAGGTTAGTGCAGGTTTTGGACTTGTGTGTACTGAGTTTGTGTTTTTTGGTTATGTGTTGGTTGAAGCAGTTTGAAAAGCTTTGAAAAAATTTGAATTAGGTAAGGTTTTAGTGCTTTACTGGTTGGGCAGTTCTGTTTCTTGGTTACAGTTTTGTTTGTATCTCCTTTTGTTTATCTTGTTTCTGCCTCCTGTGTACTGTGTTATTACAGTTTTGTTTTATATCTTTTCTTGCCTAAAGCCTGAGCCCTGTAAGCCTCCTTCTTTCACTCTCTCTCTCCTCTCTCTTGACAGTTTTTTAAGCATTTAATATTGCTTATATTGTCCTTTAATGAAAAGGTAGCTGGCCTGAACATGATGACATTGAAACTTGCTTGCTTGCAATATTGGTTTACTCTGCATACTTTATCTCTTTCTCCAGCTTTCCTGCATCTTTGTGATAGCCCTTTTGATAGCCTTTTGTACCTTGATGTCTTGATATCTTTTTGGACAGCTTTTTGGATATCTTGGATAGTTTGAATTTGGGACTTTGTAGTTCAGTTTGAACTTTTATAGTTGTACATGCTGTTGGAGACTTTTGAAATTATGCATCTTTTTTGACAAACTTTGAATTTGTGCAATTTTACAACTTTGTGCATTCATACTTTTTTGCAAGCATTATTCATCCCTCTTTGTGAACCGGGAGAAATCTCGTGATTTGCAGAGAGGGCGAACTGATTCCGGCCAGCTGCCTTTAATGATGAACCCAATTTCTTATCTGTCTGCTTTTAATTCTTTTATCTGCTTTAACTTTTCTATCTTTTCTTTGTTTTGCAGATCAAATGGAGCAAAAGAGGAGGCATTGGATAGAAGATTTGAAGACTTAGGGATTTTTAGAATAGTTTTTATTTCAATTTTAATCATTGTAAACTATTATTTTTATGAATACTTTGTAAATAAATACTGTATTCAAATAACAATTGTAACAAATAATTAAAGATGAATAAAAATCCAATCTTGATCAGTTAATTCTTTTTTTTCTTCTGCTGTCTATTTTAATTACTTATAAATTCTTAAATTATAATAAATGGAAATAAATTCCAATTATCCTAATTTAGAATAAATAAACCATTAATAAACACTGTGGTTTTAGCACCGATCAATTAATAAACCTGGTGTTTCAAATAGCCACAGCAATGCATAGTCAAATCAAACAACGTCCAGATGCCTTTACTGATTAAACAAAACACTGCAAGTTCTTGATTCAAATACCTCAATCCACATCTCAGAGTAAACTGAAAAGAACTGTAAAATTAATTCTTTCTGAGAATGCGCGCACAAAAACCCTAATTCTTGATTAAATTTTCACAGAAGCGCCTGCCTGATTAAAACCTGAGCCAAACCCTAGCAATTTGCTTGAACTGTTCCAGAGCCATGAAAACCCTAATTTTGTCTGACTGACGAGAAAAGTATGCCTGACCGATTCTTGAACCAGTCTGAAAAATCAGGAAAAGTCCGAAGCTGTGATTTCTTGTGGAAAAATACGAGGGCAAATTTTGGGGTAGAACAGTATGCAAGGAACGTCCAATGTTTTATTGATGATATATGAAATGACAAATAATAGACCTCACAAACAAAGCCAATGTGCCTCGGGCAAGACACAAAGCTGTAGAGTTTAAATTGTTTATTACAAATCTCAAAACAAGTAAGACAATTACCGCGAAATAAAAGAAACTGGTATAAAGTCCTTAGCCGTCCAGTTACTCGGTCCACCATTGGTAGTTGGGTAGATCCAGCTGTCAATGTCTGAGTCTTCCTCGCTATCTTCAATGGCATTAATTCCCCGATTGCTGATGCGTAGGGGAGGTCCTCCAGCCCAAGCGCGTCGAACAACCCTTTGAGCTCCTTAAGTAAAGCCCAAACCAAACTTGTCAGTTTTATGAGTAAAATCAGGAAGTTATCCCCAATTGGTATAGGCACCTTCTTCAACCACTGCCCTGGCATCTTTGAGAGAAGCCATCTTCAGAGGAGGTTTATTGGTAGTAGTTTCAGCCGATGCCAAGATATGGGGAACCTCTTCAATGTTCTGGCAAGGAGTCTCTATGAATTCCCCGTCCATCTTTACGTACCTTAAGGAATTGAGGTGGCTCACCATATACTCCTCCTCACCATGCACAGTGACAATCTTCCCTTTTACTGTATACTTCAGCATTTGGTGCAGTGTAGAAGTAACTACCCCAGCTTCATGGATCCAGGGACGACCCAACAAACAAGAGTATGATGGCCGGATGTCCATTACATAGAAAGTGGACTCAAAAGTCTGGGAACCTACTTTGACAGGGATGTCCACTTCCCCATGCACCATTCTCTTCGACCAATCAAAATCCCTCACCACAATGTTACAAGGCTTTAAGGTCAAGCCCTCACAGTCCAACCGATCCAACGCCTTCTTAGGCAGAACATTCAACGAAGATCCAGTATCTACCAGAACATGAGCCATAGTGGTGCCCCTGCATTCAATCGAGACATGCAGAGCATCATTATGCTTCCTCCCCTTTGGTGTCAAGTCTGCATCTGAAAAACCCAGCCCATTGTCAGCAGTCAGGCTGGCCACACAATCTTTGAATTGATCAGATGAGGTCTCCTGCGGCACATGCGCAATCTTGAGGAATGCAATTAAAGCCTTCGCATGGGCCTCGGAGCACAACAGTAGGGACAACATAGATATCTTTGAGGGGGTATGCCCCAGCTGCTCGGCCATATTATAGTCGCTCTTTTTGATTATTTTCAGTATTTCCTCTATCTCTTGCTTAGAGGCTTCCACGATAATTTTTCTAGGCGCCTCCGTCCGGGCAGGCTCACCTATAACTTCTTTGCCTCGGGTCCCAGGTGACTCGACGGCGGGAGTGATAATTGGAGTAAGCACAGGAGTAGTAGTTGATGTACCAACAGGAGTAGCAGATGGAATAACAATAGGCTCATTGACAGTCTTCGGGGAAATCTCGGGAGAGAAAACCCTTCCACTTCGGGTAACCTTGCTGGTCCCGACAATGTTACTGACATTAGGATCAGCCTCTTCATTTTTCAGATCTTGTTTGTTGCCATGATAGTACACATCGGCACCATAATGCCAGGGGACAACTTTGTCTGAGGCATACGGGACAGGACCAGGAACGGTGATTATTAGTGGAGCGACTCTTGGAACAGATGTAATCCTAACAGGTCTTCTCGAGGAGACCTTGGAAAGATTGGCGGAAATGGTTATAATAGCAACGTCTTCAAATGGAACAACGGGAATCAAAGTTATCTCGAACAAAATTTCTTTGTTGTCCATCAGGCGCGGAACACCTGACTTCAGCAAATGGCAACCAGAAGGAAGAAATGAACACATGTGGCAACCTTCACCACAACCCGGAAATAAACTGGCCAACAACAAATTCTTCTTAACCGTCATAAGAGGAGTAGAAACTTTATCCACCAAGGTCACAAACAGATTGGTATCCACAACATTAACTCCACGAATGTGCTTAGGCATGGGAGCAGTTATGACGTTGGGATTTTCCGGAGCATCGAACTTAATCTCCTTGGCTTCGATAAGATTTTGTACCTTATTTCTCATAGCCTAGAAGTCGTTGGTGTCGTGGCTAGGACTCTCAGAATGATAGGCACACCGAGCATTAGGATTATATCGGGGAGATATGGTGTTCGGATTCTTGGGAGCTTCTTTCAAAGTCGTCAAGTTGGATCTCAGCAGATGGGGTAGAACTTCATCCAAAGTCATGTTGATCCGGGTAAACTGCCATTGTGGTCTTTTCCCCCTTTGTTGATTGTTGCATTGCGGAGCAACTGCAGGTCTAGGTATCATTACGGCACTTACTGTTTGACAGTGTTCAGCTCTGCTTTGGCCTCTCGGGCTATAGATGGCACTGGCCTCCTTCTTACCAGTAAAAGGCTTCTTTATCGAACTCGAAGAGGCATCCTTCTGTATTTTATTGCTCTGAATCCCAGTTTCTACTCTCTCTCAAGTTAGGATCAGCTCAGTGAAACCATCTGACGAGTTACCAATCAAATGATTAAAGAATGGACCAGATAGCATCCCCAAAAACATATCGACCAACTCCCTATCAGATAACGGGGGTTGGACTCTTCCAGCCAAGTCTCTCCACTTTTGTGCGTAGTCCTTAAAGCCTTCAGTTGAACCCATGGACATACTCTGGAGTTGAGTATGAGTAGGAGAAATGTCGGCGTTGTACTGATACTGCTTGTAAAAAGTAGTAGCCATGGCTTCCCAATTTTGGACATTGGCTCTCTCCAGTTGGTAGAACCATTCAAGCTGAGTCCCTGACAGACTGTCTTGAAAGAAGTGAACCCACAGATTTCTATCAGCGGTGTGGGGCTGGATCTTTCTAACGTAGGAACGAAGATGGAGCTTTGGGTAAGACACCCCATCGTACTTAGCAAAAATTAGAGCCTTGAACTTCTGCGGGATGACCACTCCTGACACCAATCCCAATTCTTTGAAATCCAACCCATGTATCCTCTGGACCTCCATAGCGCTCAGACGATCTTTCAATTGCTTGTATCTATCCTCAGTAGGAGGGTACTGCTCATCATTATAATCTGTGTCATTGTCAGAAACTTCAGGACTGGGGTCCTTTTCCCTTATCTCTTCTTCTTGATTTTCCCCTTCTTTGGATGAAGAGGTCGGATCGACTTGATGCTTCAATGGCCCCATGAACCTTCTGCCCATATTCAGAATACCAGTGACCTTCTTCTTTTTCTTCTTCTCCTTCAGGATGAGGGCCTTCAGATCCTCTTGCCCTTTTTCCAGACTTATGAACATCTGTTGGAACTTGGCATTTTGTGCCTGAAGATCTTTGATGCTTTGTTCGGAAGACATTTCTGCTGAAATAAACAGCGAAGAAGATGAGAAACCTGTAATGGTACCTGTTTATACGATGCTATGAATGGGATGTGTATGCAATGATTTCAAGGATTCTTAAAGGCTCGGATTTGTTTAACCAAAAGAAACACACGTTAATTGCATTAATAAGTTCAAATTGTTACAAAGAATTCATTTTAGGCTTACAATTAAACAAAACAAAACTTAAAGCAAAAAAGAAACTAAGTCTCCCAGGAGTGCATCCTCTTTGGCGCGATGTAGGCATTTATGTTTCTTTCTTCATGAAGTAACCTAGTGAGCTCCAGGACCTTCTTCTCGCTAGCATAGAACTGAGCTTCAAATGTGTCCTGCTCCTCTTTGAGTTGAACCCAGGACTTCTGTAACTCTTCATGATCGGTTGGCATGTTAGGATGATGACCAAGTGAAGTAGTATCTCCTTAAATAGCTGGCTCTAGAGTTACTGGTAGGACAGCAGGGTAAGGCATCATAAGGCTTTGGGCGCGAGCTCGTACCCACCGGAGATAAGGCTCAAGAGTAATGGAATTCTTATGCCCTAGCGTCCTGCTATCAATTTTATGCACCATGCCCCAAGCTTTTATGAACCTCCTGTGGTACCCCTGAGCATCATTCTCATAGTTGAAGGCGATTCCTTGGATAAGCGTGTCGTGAGGACCATCTCTTCTCGCATAACCAAACTGACACAGTGCCAAACAAGGGTTGTAGGTGATTCCTCCCCTAATGCCTAAGAGAGGGACATTAGGGAATTCACCACAGTGATCGCTGATGGTAATATCTTCCGAGAACCGTGAACACTAATGAATGTCTGAATGCTTAAGAGACATCAGCCTACGAGACCATTTCAAACCCTGCTCATTATTCAAAACAGACCTGGGTAGGTGCAAAATAAACCACCTAGCCAATAGAGGAGTGCAACATAGGAGGGTCCCCCTTCTCTTTATAGTGCGAGCATGCAGCGAGTTCAAAATATCCCCGAGTAATGTAGGCACTGGATTATGAGACAGAAAAACCTTAATAGTGCTCACATCTACGAGTTGATACGCATTAGGGAAAAGTATCATCCCGTAAACTAGAAGTGCCAGCACCTCTTCGAAAGCTTGTAAATCTATCCCAAAAATGGTAGGCGTTCTCGAATAGAAACTTAACCGGAATTCCTTAGACATTCCCTCTAGTCTCCCAATTTGTCACTATGTCAGATCGTTGTAAGGACAGAGCTCTAGCCATTTCTTTAGGCTTTGGATGTTCTTCCGTACCGTTGAAAGGTAACTGATCGAGAATAAGTACCCCTAACAACTGAGAAAATTCCTCCATAGTAGGTACTAGCTGGTAATCCGGGAAGGTGAAACAATGGTGCACAGGATCGAAGAACTGAAACAGCACTTTTAATAACTCTTCATCAGGTTTTATAGTGACCAAATTGAGACACTGACCGTGCTTTTTAGTGAAATGAGAACTTTCAAGAACCCTTAATGTCAGGTCCTTTAGTTGGAGAGACACTTTCACAAGGTTAATCTGTATAGTGTTCCTACAGGAGGATGCCATGTCCTACAAAACAAAGCAAAAATAAGCCCTAGGAAATCCTTGAAATGGTTAGTCATGATATGCCATGCTTATGATGTCATGATTATGTTAGAAAATCACAGGTATAGCAAACAAAAAACAAGTCACACCAAGTCCTTAGGTTTAAGGCCTGCATGAGTTTTAAGGTCATACCCTCTTGAAGTTGGATTAGTTCAACATGTCCTATAAATAGTAATCAGGTTCTAAAGGATCTCAATATCACTGATCTTTCTCCCAGCTTCGTTAAATAGCCGATTGACTCGCAACCAAACAAAACTCAAGAGCCAAACCTCAATGAGTGTAGCATTGAGTATCTGTCGACCTTGAGAATATACCAAAGCCAGCCATCTCGCTACGTCCTACTGGCCAAGTTGTGAAATTAAAAGGTTCTAAGGTCAGTTGATGCTTCACGACACCACACGGCGGCCTTGTACTCTCCCTGATTGACTCAAGGGTTACTGGTACCAACCAAAGTGCTACATCAACGTAGCTACTACTTCAACCGTGTCAGTATACCCCGCACAGTTCTCTCACAGTTTATTGCTACTTACCTAAAAGGTGTTCCCCAGATCTGGGTGTAGGATCTATATAACCCCAACAAAACCCTTGAATATAAAGCAGGCAAAGCAAAGAGACAAGCAAGCAAGTTAAAAATTACCTAGATCCTAAGGTATACCCCACTTATTTATTCCCTAGCAGAGTCGCCAGTTATGTAATACAATGGCAGAACCGACTGTTATACTGGTTTGTATTTTGTGTTAGCAAATGTCGCAGTAAGCAAGAGTCGCCATCGACTTTTATTTTATCCAACAAAGGAAAAGGAAAAAGAACAGAAAAAAAACCTTTTTCGAGAATATTTCGGAGTACGGGGGGGTAGATTATAGAAAGGGAAGGTGTTAGCACCCTTTTTATCCGTGGTTTTCCACGGGCTGTTAGGTACTTTAATCATTTTTAAAATTGCTTGTGTGTGCTTGTTTTGAAAAAAGTTTTACTTCGTGATAACCCTTGTATCAGTCCTCAAGAGTGTGACGAAGTTGTTTTGAAAATTGTTTTGAAAAGTGTTTGTGTGAAAAGTCTTGTTTGAGCAAGTACCTAGGAACTAATCTACCTACTCGAAAAAAGTGTTCGTTTTCCTTTAGACAGCGCTATCCTATTATTAAGGAATAGGTAGCATCGTCGTTGGAGTTTTAAGGGACGTTTGAAGGGACAAATATGATCACAAAAGCAATGTTAAGAAATTTTAGTAATCATCCTAAAGCCTTAAAGATATTTTTCCGAGGCAACATCTGAATGGGTCATTTAAGATCTTTTGGGACTAGAGGACGACCACTAACATTCCCTATACTTCATGACCGTTTATCGAAGGCAACCGGAGTGGAGTAAACCCTATGAGTGGGCATGTGCAAGTGTATTTTTTCAATTAATTATCTTTGCACAATTAGGATTTTCTATTGTTTTAATTTCAATTCGTCTTTTCATACAATCCTATACATACATCTAAGCAATTTATAGTTTGCGGAAATTAAAATGCGAGAAGTTAAAGTCCTAATTATTACATGGCTTCGGGCAGATACATAATTATTTTTGACTGAAAATAAAATGCAGAATTAAAACCCTATTTAAATCTATTACAAACTCGGAGCAGTTACAAATAATAATAAAAAAGGAAAATTAAAAGTGCGCGACAAATTAAATGAGAGAAATAATTAGACGACCTAAAAATCTAATTTGAGAAAATATTTATGTTGTTTTTGAGGAAAAATTTAGGTTAAGTACAAAATTAAACCCTAATTCTAATTATTTTAAATTATAAAAAAGAGAATTAAATTGCCTAAATTTAATTAAACTAATTAATTAAATATTTTTTATGAAAAAATGATTTTGATGTTTTTTATGATTTTTTTATTAAATAAAAAAATGATTTTTTTGAGTTATTTAAAAAAGACATAATTAATAAATAATAAGAAAAATAATTAAAATAAAATAAAAAAAGGTAAGAATTTGGGCCTGTATGATGAGCATATATGGGTGTATTTTTGAATTTGTTAGGCCCATGCATACTGAGCTCATGCCTGCGCCAGATCCCATGCTGAGCGTGCTTGAAGGTCTACCGTGAGGAATCATTGCTAGGCGCATTGGATATGGATCAACAAAGATCTGAGGGCTGGATCTGAGGGAGCAAGATAGACGTTTGATCATGAGGCGCATGGAATCTTGCATAGAGTGTTAAGAAAATAAAGAAAATTATTCTGGGACCTGGGATCGAACCCAGGTCCTTCTACTTATTCCACGCTTGCCTTGGCCATCTATGCTATGTGATTTTGTTGTAATAATAATGAAATTAAATCATAATATATGAAACAAAATGGATGGGCTGAAAAAACATGCGCGTAATTCAAATGGTCCAGTGGGAGGGTGACAAATCATCATCTTCTTCCCTGTCCGTCGTTTTAGGTTTCAAGCTTTTACCTACGGGCATTATTCCATAGCCATAGCCCTGCAAGCTTCAAAAATCCATACAACGCATGATAAATGAAAAGTGAATACATGGATCAACTCGTCTTGATCCCAAGAGCATCCTGGCACCCTTTTCTTGGCCTAATTTTACCTGTACAGAGAAACCTTAAAACGAATTCTTAAACCCTAGCCATGGCAATTATCAAGATATGCATCAAAACGCAAAATTAAATAAACCAAAACATTCAAAATGATGATACAAATACAATGCTATGCTTAAAAGCAGTTAATCTGCGTAAATTGTAAAATCAAAGTCAAGCTTATATGGGCAAACCGTGAGTTTACCAGGCGCAATTCTGGGCTTGAGAAGGCTTGCAATGGATCATGCTAGCTTCAGGAGATGTCCAGGAAGCGATTGGAAGCCTTGGAATGTCTTGAAACACTATCTATGCAAGAAAACGATCCACCACTTTTTTGCCAAAAATTGAGTTTTCTTTCTCTATTTTCACGACTACAAACCTTGTTCTCTTGCCTTGTTTTTGTTCATTATATGTAGTATGATGAATTAGGGTAATAAAAACGACCTGAATCCTTTGGAATTATGGAGATTGAATGTGATTTTCTTGCCATATGATATCTTTTCATAACCATCCAAATCATGCTATTTTTGCCTCAAATTTCCTTGATTCGTTTTGATCTGATTTGGCCAACTTAATTAGATTTGATTCTCACCAAAATCAGATCAAAAAATCAATCTTTCATATTTTTTTGTCATTTATTTGATTTAATGTGATTTTTAATAGATAAAAATCAAAATAAAATAAATAAATAGAGCAAATAATATATGGCTGCTGATTTGGGTCGTGGACCATGTCCTTAACAAGATACAATCCTGAAATGCTAGGCCCTTTTGGCAAAAATGTATTTTTGAGCACATTTGACTTTTGGCAACTTTTTCGAAAATGGTCAACTTTGACAATGTATAACTCTTCCAATTTTAACCCTAGAGAAGTGTCCTTGGACTTTTTAGAAATCTTAGGATGTCCCCTAAACAACCTCTTTGGTTTCATCTCAGTTGGATCTTCCATGTTCATGTAAGAAGCTTTGACCCAAAAGGTGTTTTTGTTGACTTTTCAAAAGGACCTATAATGTAGAAATTCATATATTTTTATGAGTGCATTTTTTGAGCTTGAGGGCTGAAGATTAGTTGTAGAAAATTGAATTCCATTCAAAATGAACCTTGTATGAGAAATTTCTGATAAAGTATGAGAAAGTTATGCTTGGTCAAAGTTTGGTTGACTTTTCCTGAGAAATCCTAATTTAGCAACTTTTGAGTTTTGATGAATTAGGAGCATTCCTTGGGGAATCATGGTCAACCCTTGATCAAGTGATGGATATCACTTCAAAGTGTTGATGTTGACCAAAAATCTTGAAGTTTGACTGTATGTGGGTCACAGTTGACTTTTGACCTAATACAGTCGCTTCTCAAACATCTGAGCAGTTGACTGAGCAAACTTCTTGTGCAAGGCATGAAACTTGACATGTATGATCTTGGGAACATATTAGGACTATATAAAGGATTTTATGCCTTTGGAGTACACCCATATTGATGAAAATGGAAACCCTAGTTGGAGATTCATTGCTTTAGGAGAGAGTTTGTCTGGTCAACTCTTGGGCATCCTTAAGCAAGTTAAGGGTCTTGATGAGCATATGTTGAGTAAAACGGGAGGGAAAATTTTGGGGTACAACAGAGTTTAAAATGCATTTCATGTCTGAGGTTAAAAGTGCTTTTTGTAGTAGCGTCTCTACTCACAAACTTGTGATTTATTCTTTTACAACTGAAAATTCAATGTATGTTACAATAATAAGGGTTACTCCATCTATTTATAGTTTTAGGTTAGATTTCTCCCTAAGGAAAAGTCCATAACACAAAAGCTCAAAATACTTATTTTGGTCTAAGTCGAAATCATGTGTCAAGCGACCTGCTTCGACTGCTAAACAACTCGACATACACACATCAATTTAGACATACACATAGTTTAGATACACAGAATTACATTATTAACACACCAACTAATTCATTGTGCCTAAACTATTTACATTCATCATTGCTCTTAGTCTTCTGAACACTTCGACCTATACACTTTTAGTCATGATGTCTGCAATCTGATTCTCAATTTTGCAGTGTTCCAAGTTCATCTTCCCTTTTGCCTGCTCTCAGAGATAATAGAACCTTATTTCAATGTGTTTTCTTCTGCCATGTGCTGTCAAATTCTTCTCTAGATTGATAGTTGACATGTTGTCGATCTTCATGGTAATTACTCCATGATTCTTCTCTGTGATCTCTTCAACCAGATTCACCATCCATGTTACTTGACATGCACAAAGAGAAGAAATTATGTACTCTTCTTCACATGACGATAATTTCACTACTATTTCTTTTCTCAAAATTCAAGCAACTGGTGCACCACCTAGCATAAAAACATAACCAATTGTACTTAGCATCACTACACCAACTTGAGTCAGTGTAATTCACTAACTTACATTATTTTCCTTCACCAACTGTAGGAAATAGAATTCCATAGTCGAGAGTTCCTTTGGGATGCCTCAATATCCTTTTCGTTGCTGCTAGATGTGATACTTTTGGCTTCTACATGAATCTACTCACCATACCTACATTGTATGCTAAGTCAGGCCTTGTATCGAGTTATCTCTCCTTTGGGATTCAACTTCACCTTGTATACACACTTGATATCAATTGGCTTTTTTCCTTGAGGAGATTCGATAAGTGACCAAGTTTTGTTGACTTCGATGGACTTTATTTCCTCATTCATAGCTTTCACCCACTTATAAACCTTTAATGCCTCAACTGAATTGACTAGTTCGACATCTGCATAGAAAGCATATCGTACCCGCTCACCTTTTTATAGAAAAAATTAAATCATCTGATGTAATCATACATTACGGCAACCTTGCAGACATGCATATTGATCTTTGAGGTCTTCTTGGGCTTGCTTCGCCTCTGACTTCTTCTTATCGAACTTCTTCTCTTTTGACTTCACTAGTTGGTTCTTCACATAAGATTATTACTGAATCCTTGTTTACATTTTCAGACCAATCCCATTCCTTAAGTTCATCTATGATCACGTCCCTTTTGATCACTACTTGCTTGTTCACTGGGTCAAACAACTTGTATCCACCAGTCAAATGATATCCTATTAGGATCATCTGACTTGACTTGTCATCAAGTTTTCTTCTCAACTGATCTAGCACATGTCTATGTACTATAGAACCAAATACTTTCAAATGACTCAAAAAATGCTTCACACCAAACCAACATTCTTCTGGCGTAATCCCTTCTAGCTTCTTCGTCGGATACTTGTTCAAAATGTATGTTGCAATCGACACAACTTCACCCCAAAATTCCTTAGGTAAATGCCTTTCAACATATTTCTCACCATATTCATGATGGTTTAATTTTTCCTTTCTGCACTTCCATTCTGCTGTAGAGTGTAGGGTGGCACCACCTCATGCACGATCCTTTCTTTCTCACATAACATGTCGAAGTCTTTTGACACATATTCTCCACCACCATCAGTCCTCAAAATCTTGAGTTTTTGACCACTTTGTCTTTCGACCATACACTTAAACTTGGAAAATATCTGGATCACTTCATTTTTCTTCTTGATCATGTAAGTCCATAGTTTTTGACTAAAATCATCTATGAATGTGACAAAGTATCTATTACTTCCAATCAAATCCACCTGGATTGGACCATATACATCAGAGTATATGATTTCAAAAATTGCCTTCGACTTGTTTCTCGCATCCTTATTGAAGATATTCTTGTGTTGCCTCGCCTGCATACATTCCTCACACACCTCATTTGGAAAGTCAATTTCTTGAAATCCTGAAACCATATTTCTTCTTTTCAAATATCTAATGTCTTTGAAGTTGAGATGGACAAGTTGGCATGCCATATCCATTCATCTCTACTAGTTGCAATCGCAAGGAACTTGTGCTCCATCACATTAAATTCAATCTTGAAGGTTCTATTATGAGATATAGGAGCCTTCAAAATTAACCTTTTGTTTGCCTTGACAACTCTCGTCATCTTGTATTCAATCAACACTTTATAATTCTTTTCCACCAACTGCCTTATACTGAGCAAATTTCTCTTCATGTCTGGTATATACAACACATTGGAAATTACTAACCTTTTGTCATCTTTTCTCATAATCAGAACATCACCAATACCTTCAGCTGCTAAAGCATTATCATTTATAAATTTCATCATGTTCTTCATTGAGCGATTTATGTTCATAAATTAATCTTTCCTTCCAGACATGTGTGATAAGCATCATGAATCCAAGTACCATTGGTGCTCGAGTCTCTCTTCATCTCTTGTTGTAACCAACCGCACCATCTCTTCTTCTTCATGTTTTACAAACTTTGCATCACTTTCTTGATTCTTTTGTTTCTTAGAATAATCACTAGAGTAGTGGTCATACTTCTGACAATTGAAACACTGAATGTGACTTTTGTCAGGTTTTTGATCACCACCTCTTCCTCTACCTCCGACACAACCTCTTTGGTTGCTCTGGTACGAGGGTCTTCTCTAGTTCGACGAATTTCTTGCTGGTTTTCTCGACTAGTCGAATTGTTGTAGCCTCATCTACCTTTATTGTCGAACCAATTTCCCTTGCCTTTCTTTTCTCTTGCGGATTCTAGCTCTCATAACCATTCTTTGTTCATGAGATTCAAGTGTCCATTGAAGTTCTTATTTTGGCAATGTCAACAAATATTTCGACCCTTCATTGGCTACTACCATGTGATTAAACTTTGGAGCCAAAGACCTCAAAATCTTTGTGACAACTGATCAAGACATCAACGCTTCTCCATATACTTTGATTTGATTCACCAGTTTCATAACCATAGTGAAGAAATCAGTTATGCTTTCACTTTCTTCCATATGAATCAATTCATACGTTCTTTTGTGAGTTTGTAACTTCACCTATTTCACCTTTTCAACGCCTACAAACGATTTCTTAAGAATTTCCCATGTTTCTTTTGTTGGTTCTAAATCACTCAGCTTCTCAAAATTGTCGAAATCAACACATTAATGAATTGTAAAGAGATCTCTATAATCTTTCTTTTTCAATGCTTCGTGTTCCATCTTTTCTTTATTTGTCGCTCTTTTGCAAGCGGTGATACATCTTCCGTCACGAGATCCCAAAGATCTTGATAATAGAAAATCACCCTTCACCTGCTTGCACTAATTCTCATAATTATGACTCTTCATAATCAAAAGACTCGCTGGAAAATGCATGTTTGGATGATTCACTACCATTGCTATTACTTGCCTCGAATCGTCCAACTAGAGCTCTAGATACCAGATGTTGGAATTAAACTCAAAATTTTGAGTAATTCTGAAGAACAAGATTCAATCAACCCGATTAAAATCCATTATTCTCCACTCTTCACTCGAGTGAATCAACCAACCTTGATTGCAAGATGATTCTGCGTAACAATTAACAATGGAAGAAAATATAATTAGAGAAGAAGAAGAAGAAGTTAGGCTTTGAACAAAATAATAAGAAGAGGAAGAATATTATTTGCAGAGTTTCTCTCCACTCACAAACTTGTGATTTATTCTTTTACAACTACAAATTTAATGTGTGTTACAATAATATGGATTATTCTTTCTATTTATAGTTTTAGATTAATTTTCTCCCTAAATCAAAATATAAAACACAAAAATCCAAAATATATATTTTAATCTAAGTTAAAATCATATATCAAACAACTTATTTGAACACTTTGACTATTAAACAACTCCAAACACAAAGTAATTTCGATATAAAAAAATATTATTAACACTTTATAGTTTTGGATTAGATGACTATTCTATATTTTTAAATTTAAACGATTCTATAATTGTTTCATGGTTATTATTGGCTTTAGGTCATCTTTACTTTCTTTTGGCTTTTTTTTTTTTTTTTTTAAGGTAGTCATGATTTTATGTGAGATGTGAGGCTGACATTTTAATATTATTATTCTAAATATTTAATTTAAATACGAGGCCTATATTTTTAAGGTTTTGTCGAAAAAGACAGATTGAAATTATTTTATGCCAAATATGTTGATATTTTAATTTCTTTTAAGATAAGAACTCAAGTATTTTTTGGATATATTCTAACACATATAAATTCAGAAATAAACATCCTTTAAGATTTTAATAACAAACTTCCCAGAAAAGGAAAAGGAAAAAATTAATTAATAAAATTAGTTAATAAATATTTTAATTTTTGACTATAATAGTCATGCAACGTATTTTTAATTTAATATTGGATAAAATCCAATCTCATCATCACTACTTACGTCAACTATATAGTCATTAATTGGTTCCTTTAAAAACTCGCTATTTTTCTCCCACACAATTTGAACGTGGGTGGAATCAGTTAAGCGCGTTTGGACAACGTATAGAACTTCCAAAAATAGCGTTACAAAACAAACAATGGATAAGCTGAATTGAATGCAGCTGGGAACCTTCCAGCTCTTTTCCAGCACACTTGCTCCTGGAAACGCCTAGAAACTTTTTTTCTTTCATTGGTAATAATTTTATGAATTGTTTAAATAGATTTTTGTTCAATTTAATG